>VXBX01008134.1:260212-321748 GCA_013400415.1 Scytalopus superciliaris | reverse complement strand
TTTTATTTAAAAGTTTTTTAAAAAAAAAAAAAAAAAAAAGCTGTATTCCATAGTCAGATTTGCATATGTAAGCCTGCCATGGTTGCTGACGACCATCATACCTGAGGACATAAAGGATGAAGTAACAGCCTGCACAGTTTTTCTGGGAGAAAATGCAAAAGATTAGCTATGCTGTACCCTTAAGTATCAGCCCAGCAGAATGCAAATAAACCTTACATACTGGCCTATGTACCAAGATCCTTAGGTTCACTGACCCATCACTCTAAACATACAATGACTATACATTTTTACTGTTTCTCTTCTGTAACTCAGCAGATTGCACCACAGCATCCTGCATACATAAAAAGAACAGCTTTTCACTGGTCAAAGGAAGATACGTTTATATTTGTAAAGAAAAATCTGGATTTACAGAAATCCTCAAACTTCTGGAAGGGGGAGGTTGGCAAAAGTAGTGGTCTTGTTTTATGCAGGCATATTCGGATTTTAATAAGAAATCTAGTTAAAACAGCATATGACAGAATTACAAAATTACAAAAAAGTCCAATAGTTCAACTGTGTGAACTAGCTGGAAGTTAGATGATGTCTGGCTAAATCTTCTTAGCCAGACCACAATATTCTATTAAAAAACAACTGCACTTCATATAAAGGTGAGAGTATTGATTACTCACAGATGTTAAAGCTAATGTAATGAGGGCCTTTTGGAAGCAGTCAGGAATAAAGGTAAACGAGCACGATTCTGGGCTTGTTAACACACACACACACACGGATGTGTGTGCATGTGGACACTCAGTCCAGAAAAAGGCAGACTTTGATCTGATGGCTCACTTTTCTAACATTATTTCTGAAGAGTCTAAAACCCATGGAGTTACTGCTGTGTGAATGAGGATTCAAAGCTGATAATATTATTCTATACTTGGTGACTTATTTGGCAAAACAGAAAAGTAAAATTCAAGTGGGGCAAAAAGAACTTTTTTACTTCATTCTGACAGCAAGTCCATCTTCACTCCGCATAACAGAAGAATAAATTGCATACAGTAAATACTTTTGAATCTACTGTCTAAAAAACTACTAGAATTACATTGATACAGGGGATAAAAGAGGAGGAAAACCAAAGAAAAGGAAGACCTAAACATCAAAATATAGTTGACTGATATGATTTTTTAATTAGCCTTAAAAAAGCTTTTTTTATTTATTAATCTGCAACCAGATACCGATGAGCTGTCCTGCTAGACCACAGCCAGGACAGCAAACAGACAAAGCAAGCTCGTCTTACCATCACTACAAGGATTGCTGGGCACAGCACTACATTTGCTAGAAAACAGATATAAACAGTCACATAATTGCTATGAAAGCTTTTCTAAAAGACCAGTTGAAATTTTAAAAGTATCCCTGAAAGAACTAGGATTATTACAATGCCTATGTTACATATAAGATCCAAAGATGAGTAAAGGTGAGTGATTAGACAAACGCCATGCATAAGATTTCAGCCTACAGAAGAACAGAGACTTCTCAGTCAATGACCTTGAGGGCAAAAACCCCTCTGACTCAAGGTCTTATATCAGGTGTAAAGACATCTCTCTTCAAGAAAGTACAGCTAAGTAAACAACCTGCAGTCATTACTCTAGTTGCTGTTGGATTACAGTATAGAAGGAAAAAGAGCCTACATCCAGCATCACCCACTTTGTATTAATACAGATATATGTACATATATCTGTACATCTACACATTAATGCATATGCTTATAAAGCTATGACACTGGGTACATAATCCCAACAGTACGAAACCACTGATCATTAACAACGGCTCTTCTTCTAAAAGAGGAAACTGTGTATCCCTAGTTCGAAGGAAACCCCTGCACATCATAATCTGAGATTCTATAAGCCTTCACCTCCTTACCGAAAAATAAAGCATCAGCTAAGACCTTCGTAATTAAAAACAAAACAGGTCAAGAATTAACCCCTCCACTTCACCTCTCCCATCTCTGGAATGAGAAAACATCGATTCAGGGTGAGAAGCTTTCAAGCTTTACCCAGGAATGTATATATCAGTTTCACATAGAAAGGTTTCCCAGATCCTTTTCTTCATTCATTTTAATAATCAAAGGTGTGAGAAGTAACTTGCTCATCACTGATCGTGGTGCCACAGGAAGAGCAGCATCTGTGATCGAGCCTGTTAATGAAGGTGCCTGTCCCTGTCTCTCTTCCACCTGAGTCTGGCTGCCCTCCAAGCTTCCCACCCATCTGTCCACAGGCATATGGCTTTTCGACAAAAATATACCCAAAAAAGCAGTGAAAACCTCAAATGCTCAGTATGTCTGCCCCTTTGAGATCTTCTGGGAAGCACACTTGGGATGCTTCTGCTTAGACTAACCTTCCTGCATTATTAAAATACCATATTTAATTTTGGAACTCTTATCCAAGAGATCGTATGTGTCCTAAGGTAGAAATCTTTAAATGATACAGATATTTTTGAAATGCCTTAAGTAGTTTAATGAAAATAACTGCCACAAGAGAGCGCTACTAGCACAGGATTCAGTCACAGGGAAAATTCAGAATTGAAGCTGTACAGAATAATAAAAAACCCCATGTTGTGGTCAGGCAATCTTATTTGCACATTTAAAAGGAGTCTCCAGACATTTAATTGCTATAACTGTGATCTTCAGAAGTCAGGAGATATTCTGGGCGTCTCCATTTGTGAAGGTGGAATTTGAGATACATTAATTGCTCTTTCTCTTTGTTTTCAAAGGGAGATTACTCAGCAGTTTTTGGATTCAATGCACCTTTAAAATTACTCCAACTGAGACGCCTGAAATTAACAAGTTTTCTGATATCACCTTTTTTTTTTCTGAATGTTTGTAACTGATTAAAACTCAAGGCAATGAGCTAAAACAACGAAACCATGTTTGTGGCTTTGCTGTTTATGATCTCCATGCACAGAGTATCTGAATACCTTGTACTACCTTCTTATTTATTTTTTCAAAAGTAGTGCCAACAAATTATAACAACAAAGTCAGCCTATTTTTCTGGAAGCAGCAAATGAACTGCAGCATTTTTTTCCATGCAAACAGAAGGAGTTCCTGTTTTCACATTTTCAGCTTCTAGTATCTTATCATAAAAGGAAACTACTTTCAAAATATCCCTAAAAAAGAAATGACCTAGAACTTGAAAATAACAAAATAAAAATATAAACACAAGCTTAACTTACAGATTTCAGGGGGAGGGAAAAGCTCTAACAGATAGAAAATAAATAATAAAAGACAACCTATTAATATTCAGATATTCTTAGAATGGCAAATTGAACCCATATTGTGACCAACAAGCAACTGACAGAATTCTATGATACAGGTATCTGTACAGATTCCTAAAACTTTAGCAAAGCAGCATATCCTACCTTCAATGCCCATTCTCACATACCAAAATTCACACAAAGGTCTACACAATCACCTTTTGCCTTGCTGTCAACCACTGCAAGACCTGTAAAGCCTATATCATTGTTCTTCTCTTTCTCCTTCCATACATTGGGTAACCAGTTGTCTGACCTCCCATTTGCCACCCACCCTGTGCCTGAAAAATGGAGCACACAGCAATGTCACACTACAGTCAACAGTGCCTCTTTTAAAAAAGAAGCCATGTTGGAAGCAGCTTTAACTTGTCACAGCACAGCAAAGTAGCGCCTTTCCCATCCCATGTTCTAGTAAGTTGCATTTTACATAAAAAAGAAACTAAATAGACCTGCAACATGCTCTGCTTCTGTCCATGAAAACAAATAAATGTAAATAAATTATCAAGACTTAGTGCCCTTAAAGACTTCAGTCAATAACTTGAACAAATCAGGATTTCACTATCACAGTTTGCTCTGGTTTTCCTTGTACCTCAGTCCAACTGTACAGGCGTGACCAGGATGAAACAGCAATTTCATTTATAAATAAGATATGCACTGTCAACAAAGAGGTATTAAGTTGTATGAGGTATAACATCATCAATCTTCCTGTCTGCTAAATTCACAATAGACTACCATGATAAAGCTTTCATATTCTGGAACTGTTTTTCCTTGCTCTGCCTTAAGGAACTAAACAGACACATGTGGATGTCTGAGATAAAAGTGTTGCTCTTGGAATTTATAGTATAACCCATATAAATACTTTCTCCTCATCCTTATTTTGTGCACATTCAGATACCTTTTGATAGCGTTAAACTCCTGATGTCATCCTCTTACCTCACTTTTTGAAATGATTTATTGGCATTCCTCTGAAAGATAATAGAACATTTTTAATGTCATTAGGAAACATCTAAAATGCTTCACCATTGAAAAACGCTACAAATTGTGGTTCTAATAGGGTTTGCTTTCAAATATCTTGGAAATTATCACACCATGTAAAGTGCTAAAGAAATTAACCTTTCAGGTAAATAAAGGCTTTATTCACCAGTAACACTGAAGAAAAATACAGCCTTTGACAGGGCTAATACTAACAGCAGCAGCAGGAGTCAAAATACACAGGGGATTTTAGGCTGTCTTACCATGGCTGAGGTGAAGTACCAGGAGGGAGGAACAGGAAACAGAGCAGCCTTCAGACACGCTCACCACCACCACCTTTGCCCAGGATGGAGTGAGCAAGCAGAGCAGCACACAGCTGCTCATGCCAGCCCAACATGCTGCCTTCAGCAAGAAGGAGCCTGCCGTGTCCTTAGGGCACATGGCCATGGAAACCCTTCTGTTCCTTGTGGCCAGAAACAACAGGTATGTTTTGTCTCCCAGCCATTACCACAATGAGCAACGAGCTCACCATTCAATAGCTGTCCCAAATGAAATGAGCTTCCTCAGAAACCACATTCTGAATACCAGTCTTTCTACACAGGTGTGGTGTTTTCCCACACTGATTTCAGCTGTGATTTACCTAACCACGTCCAAGGTGACCCAAAAACAGGAGTGGAGAAAGAATTACTCCAGTCCCAGGGCATTTCAGGAGACAGCCCAGCCTTAGTTCATCTCATTCCTGGTTAAATCACTATAGCCACATGATGCAAATTACTGAGCCTCCACAAAGAACTATGCCATCAATTGAGATGCTTCAAGTTCTATTTGAGAAAGCTATTTTGCTCTGACATGTCCTATGCTAGGCCAGATTTTTAAGATATTACCATCCCCCGGAGTCCGTCCTTCCCCATCAGATCCCACTCCTGGTTCAGCTGCCCACCTGCCAGCAAGGCTGCTCTGTGAGCCAGATCAAAGAACTGACTCTAATTTCAATTGCAACCCAGCAGAAATATCCCCAAACCTTGGCTTTTGTCATTCTGTCCTTCCTCCGCGCTCAGCATGAAGCTGGACTAAAAGCATAAGGGCTGTGTAACTCAGCAGTGTGGTAGCTGTGTCTCCTGTGCCAGACTTTGTTTTGCCAGGTGAGCCAGTATTATGCGGATTCAGTAGCAATGACCATAAAATACCGTGGGTTTCTTGTGCAACAGATAAGATGCAAATTTCTTCAGTTATTCAGTAACTAAAGCTGCAACACACTTGCATTCCTGCCCTTCTTTGAAGTGGTCATATTTCTGCAGGTAAGGGCTGAATTCAGAAATTTTTTAAAACTTTTTGATAATCTTTTCAAATTGGAAGGGGTTTACATGTATTTACTTGAGCAAGTAGAATGTAAAATCTCTACGCTGGATATGGTAGATACTTGATGCTGAAACATTTAAGAAGTGCCAAATTCTCAATCTCATGAGTCATTTAATCTTCAGGAGGTGAAATATGCAACCTAAAATAAAAGTAACACAAGGAGAAAACTGCAACACACTGAAACAGGAGTATTATTACTTGTCTCTTGAAATTGCACATGTACATGTCAAACTTCTTGACTAGTGCTTGAAAAACCCAACAGTCTTAAGTGCTTTAAAGCAATGCCTAACAATCATTTCAAGGTGTATATAACATACACAGAAGCACTCCTTCTAAATGCAAAGCAAATTCCTGATATAAAAAGATTATTCATTTGGTCTTTAATGCATGCATTTACAATTCTGTTCCAGTCAAGAATCTGCAGAAATCTACAGTATTATCAAACATATTAAAAAATGGTCTCTCTCTCTCTCTGTGTGTGTGTGTGAAAGTACTATATGAAATGAGTAAGTCTTCAGACCCCAAATTTTAGAAGGCTCATTTGTTTCCCCCTCTCACACAAGAGACTACATATTATATTTTCTAACACCTATAATGAAATTCACAAGTGAAAAGCAGTTTTAAAATAAATCCAGTGTACCACCTGGTAAAAAGCTATAGTTAAATCCCATAAGCACTTGTATACTTTTTTTATCTTCAGTCATGTGAGTGCTCTTACTAAATTGGATGAGACTAGTCATGCTCAAAATTAACCATTTTGACAAGTGCATGAAGGATTGAAGGAAAAAAAACCCAGTCTAAAAACCCAGTCATGACTCACAGGTTATTACCATCTGATGGATATTCCATTACATAAAAAAGTAATATTACCCAATTTTGGTAATTACTTTAAAAAAATTGAATAGCACTGCCGTAAGTAACCTTCTGAATAAGCATATTAAAATTATAGAGGCTTCCTTTGCCTACAAGGAAACGTCTGTGCCCTTCCTAGTAGCCCAAACAGAGATGACTTGGTAAAATATTGTGACATCTGCTGTGATTTTGGCTTTCTGTTATTCAAGCTTTACAAGGCAGATTTTTTAGATTTGCAAAAAAATAAATTACGGAAGTTGCCACAAGATGAAAACATGTCAGTCACAACATATGTATCTGAGAGTCCTGACAGCTGTAGAAGACAAACACACAACCCACATGACAACAATTTACTCTTTGAAACCAGGGACAGTATACTGCCAACTGGAGGAAATAAAGCTCATGTTCACCTCAAATGTCCATTAGTGTGTCACTTACAGTAAGCATTTGCCAAATCCTGTTCATGCAACTAAGAAACAGGTGAAGTGGGCAGAAAATTAAGAAATAGAAGTGTTTTTTAGATGTACATCCTACAAAGACAGCTGGCATGGGAAACACCCAAACAGCTGGGAGGTACTGCTCAGGTTACAGCAAAGGGATGGATTCACACTGTCAACATGTCAGGTTAAGTGACTGTGCCGGCTGAAAGGCAACTAGGGGAAATGGGCCTCATCAGGGCTTTACTAAGGTATAATTTGCTGAAAATATAAGATGAAAGTATGTTGTCCTCCTTTTGTCATGTTCATTCCTTCCATCAATGGCACAGAATCACACAGCTGACAGATGAGGAGCACAGTGGAGGCCCAGCCAGCCCTGGGTTTGCCCATGGAGAAGCCGGGGGGCATCCTGAGCAGGAGGGGACCTCCAGGCTGGCTGGCCTATCCTCTGGATCCCTACAAAGCATGGATGTACATAGTGGCTTCTTTGGCAGATGCTCCATTAAACACTCCTTCACAGAA
The DNA here is from genome assembly GCA_013400415.1 of Scytalopus superciliaris. Taxonomy (NCBI): domain Eukaryota; kingdom Metazoa; phylum Chordata; class Aves; order Passeriformes; family Rhinocryptidae; genus Scytalopus; species Scytalopus superciliaris. Next base: position 314,324 of record VXBX01008134.1, on the reverse strand, counting down.
AGATCCTGCTGGGAGTGCTAGACACTCCTTAAAGCACAGGACAACCACACCAAGGTTCTCCTGAACTGGGCCCATAGGTGCCATACAGTTCATATGACATGTCATGTTTGTGCTTATATGGTTCCTGCCACCTCACTGTGAGCCATGGCAGCTCACTGGCAGCAGCAAAGGAGAAAAAGAGATGTCCTACCCTGATCATGCCCTGTCACACTTCCTGACACACATGACTTGCTCCTGTCTCCACCATAAAATCCAGCTGGGAGCAGGGGCTGATAGAACATCCTTCCTGGCACACACTTACAACATCCTGTTGGAGGAGATGGCAATGGAGAAGCTCCCTCAGCAATGCAGACCTGTGATGGATGTTGCACTTTGCTGTTGCATAGGCTGTTAATATGCCTAGGGGGCAGCCTGCAGCTTGGGAGTTCTGTCCTGCTTCAAGATTTTGTAATGTTATGTGGTTCTCCTTTGCACCCCGTTGGAAAATTCCACTCACATGGCCTGTAGCCCACTCCCTACTGCCTCCTGCTGGCGGCTGGGTAATAACCCGCTATATGGCATATCCCTGCCCCTGTCCCCTCAGTTTTGGGGATCCTGGCCTTGTTTGGCTGGGACCTACTCAGACCCTTCCCCAGGACCTTCCCAGGGTGCACCCAGTCCCAGAACCCAGCCCCCCGACCCTATTTAAGTTGTGTACCAGCTGGAATAAACTCTCTCTTTGGCTTGCACCCGTCTACCTCACTCCCCAGAGTGGTCTCCCTTATTCTGCGCCCTGCGAGCCCTCAGGATCACACCATCCTGCTTAGAGCGAAAGAGTGGGCCCACAGCAACGTACCAACCCACTTCTCCAGTGAATGTGCAAAACGGGAATTTAAAACAGCCCGGCCCTTCCACCAGCTGCAGCCACACAGAAATGTTTCTGCCTTGAACTTGAAAGCTGTGTGCATATTACAATTACCCACTCCCAAAGATCTGCACAGGCACACGCTGTCCCACACCCACATCGGTTCCAAGAAACATGGGTAGTGAGGGGCTATCCCAGCTGCCCACTTCTTACAGCAAGGGCACATGTATGCAGATACAGCCCTGGAAAGCCCTACTGCAGTTTCCTACATGTTTTCAAAGTCTGGCTGAAAATACAAGCACAATCTCTACAACAACAACAACACCAGCCCCACCCCCACCCCCAAAAAAAAAAAAAAAATGCCCCCCAAAACCCCACACACCAAAACCTGCTCTTGGTCAGTTACAGCCAAGGTCAATCTTCAAAAAGGAGGAATTATGGCTACTGGGCAACAAGACAGAAACTACTGCTATCTGTTTTGTCATAACAAATCCTGGTTGCAAAAGCAATGATATCAAATTGGCAAAATAGATTTTACTCCTACTCAGCAGTGGTTCTCCACAAGTGCATTTGGTCTACTGAGCAATCCTTAACCATAACCATGGATAAAAATAATACTTGTTTAAAATCTGCAAAACTATATGTATTTTTCTACTTGTTTGCTACATCATTTTGATATATATGAAACTAGAAGTTTCATAAGGTAAGAGACAGAATTCACAGTCCTCCACCTGTATCTCATAATTGTACAGAAAAAAAAAATTTCTCAACTTCCCAAAGTGATCTCACAAATTGATATAGCCAAGTTTCACAGAGTTTTCCTGCAGCCACAAGCAGCCACAAAAGTACATAGCTAGCTGCTCCAATGGTCATAAATAGGTAAGACTGGATCTCCTTGCTAAGTTACAGAAAACCCACTACAGAAAGTTTCTCTAGTGGTGTTCAGCATATTTCTGCTCAGAATGTAACAAAATTTCAGTGATCTCCCATCTGAAAGCTGTGAATTACTATCAAGATTTTTATTCCTGGATTTCTGCTCAGAGCTCAGGCATCTGAGACAGTGAAGTAATCTCAGAGCCCTCAGGAAATTCATTAAAAATTCCTTCTACTGTGCTTCAATTAAACAGTTGGCTGTCTTCATGAAGTGCCATGCAAATAAAGATAACCCTAGCTTTCTATGTCTCAGTGTTTATAGTTCACATATCATGACAGTCACTTCCCTTGTTAGGATTTTGTGCAGTAATATCAGTTTTCAGACTATGCTTCTGATGGCCGGTGTGTGTTTGCTCTTGCTCTTTCCTTTAACAAGGGACTTCCTTAGCATTGCCAAAAGAGCTTGCACTTTGGTAACATAAGGACACAAAAACTAAATGCTATAGGAAAGAAGAAAAGCAAGCCCACTAATTTGTATACAATATGATCAAACCGCAGGACTCTAAAGCTGGTTCTCAGGCATTGGCAGTACCTGTGGAGTTGGCCAAGTTAAACTGAAGTACAGCTTCCTATCACTAGAAGACCCCGAGGAAAAGAAATTCACAGCTACTCCCTCTCTTGCCCACCTGTTTCCACTGTCTCTAACAAAAGCAGCCAACAAAAGCAGGACAACTCATAGAACTTCTTAGTGTGGCCCTGAGAGGTCTTATAATCCCACCCTCCCTGTAACATTAATAAACCATGCATGAAAGCATCACTTATGTGCCAATTCTTAACAGTTTAATGTGTCTCATGAATGCATAGTGAAAAATTATTCTTATTACAGATTTGTGGTATACACTTATGTATAGCATGTGCAAAGGAATGAAGATGTTACTTAATAAGTACAAGAGAATTTAAGTTAGAAGTACATGCAAAATAATTAAATTACACAGAAGATGGCAAGCGCCTCAATATCAACATTCAGTATCAACACTCAGACAAATTTTACATATATATAGACATGCACATATGTTTTCCAAACAAAAGAAATTCACATGCAATTCCTGTAAGAAACGTCCTAAGCACAGTTTCCTTTCCATTTTCCTAAGAAAGGAATCTACTCAAGAAATTGCTCAGTACTGCACTGCAGAACTAGCACGCAATTAAGATGTGTAGTTTCCATGTATCCACTTGAGAAAACAACCATGAAGCCTCCTGAGTCCCCTTTTAATCCAAGGCCAAAAGTACACCACACTTGTTCAACCACCAATATATATTAAGTTACTTAAACATCATGTTTGTTATTGAACCAGCTGCACAGTCCTGATTTGGTTTAGACCACAACTATGCAATGTTTCTGAAAAATACAGCAAAGTATGTATGCTGATAGCGAACACATTTATGCTGCATATTTGGTACTGCAGGAACTTTTCTTTAGAAACTAATGTTATTTTCCCTATGAAAGTTAAGCATCAGATTCTTTAAAAAGAGCAGGTAAAAATAATTTTGTAGAAGCCAGCTACCACTGCTGAACAACACAAGCCCCTTGAGAAACTTTTGCCAATACGAAAGTTAATTGCTGTGAATGAAACACATTACTATCACTAAAACATTTTCCCTTATTCTTGACTGTGGGTGCATTAGACCTCTAAAATTATAATAGCATGTCCTACTGCTTCCCAGGTACAGAAATAATTAGATCAATATAGAATCAGGCTATGGCACCTCTGCACTGAGGAGTGACCCATATGGAAAAATTTCACATGGACATGCTTCTCAGCAGTAACAAGTAAACCACAATTTTTCTGGACTAATTATACTGGTGTTAATCACACAGAAGTTCTCTACTTTCCAGAAGAATTTTGTTAACAAGTAATTTTCTCATATCATGATAGTTTTTTAAAAGTTTGCTTTTCACTGCTGGATCAGTCTAGAAATACAAGCAACCATGTTTTCCATGTAAATTCTAGACCTTGGCTACTCAAGCTAACTCTCAAAGATAGCAAGAACAAACATGATTAAAACAAAGATTCCCTTCATCTGCAGGTTTGGGTTGAACCTCAAGCCTTCCCAATATTTTGTGCTTCAGATTATCACACTGACACCCACAGGGAATGTTAAATCAATGCTACAAAGAAGCATCACAGTGCTAGACAAAGGACGCAGGGCAAGCAGACAAAAAGATGACTTGCAGATCAATACTTCATCTTATATGTAACTCAACAAAAGGGAATTGTGGGACTACCCCCAGTGTCCCTAGGGAACAATAAGGGTGGATCTGAAGAAGACCGAAATAGTCTAAAAATGCCACGGCAGCTATTTCAAGATGCTGTAATTGATTACAGTGCAGACTGCCTTTGAAAAGTGGTGGTCCTATCCAACTGAAAACCTGCTTACTTAAGTAATTTTGTAGTCAGATCAGTTCCCTGATCCAATTCAATCCAGACCTGCAGGAGTGCTCGCACAAAGACTAAACAACGAGTTTGCTTAAAGACAGGACTGTTTAACGCACTCATAAAAATTCAGCCTAAGATTTTGGGCATACAAAACAAAACTAATACTGTTGTTCAAACGATAACTTCTGAAAGCAAGCATGCAACAGGCCTTTTATAAAACCCTGCATCACTTTAACTTCCAACAGGAAAAGAAACGCTATTTCAGCACAGCAGCAGCAGTGCCTGAGAACAAGTTGGCCAAGAACAAAATGAGATTGGATAGTAAAAGGTTTCTGACCGTCAAAGGACTGATGTCCTAAGGCAACCTTCCAAGAGAAAGAGCAAAGCTGAAAAAAACACAGACAAAAGGCCTAGCTAATTTCATTCAGTAAGTTTTATGAAATTATATCTAATATTATGCAGGCTTGTCAATGACCCTAAAGGCTCTTGCCTCCTTTGGGAGCTATGGAAGTCTTCATGAATTTAAGACAAAAAAGTTTTCTCTAACAACAGCCACTGTTTCAGACTCTTGGCTAGAACAGCTAGGTTGCTTTTGCCCACTGCACACGTGCTAGGGAAGGAAAAAGAGGAGAGATGATAAAGGACTGACGAAAATCCGTCAGTTTTGCAGCAAACTGCACACAGGCCCGCACAGCAATGGGGCTCTGCTGCCGGCAGAGAATGGCCACAAATCCCCAGGAACAAATCAGCACTTGATTAGCTGTATGAACTTTATCCAAAATCACATGCATGAACTGAAGTACAAGTGAACGGTAAGACTGACACAGTCTCTTCTGAGGGTATTTCTGCATCAAACTTTCTGCCATTTCCAAAGATAGATCAGAATTCACTGACTCTGAGCAAACTACTGTCATAAAACTGAAAAGCACCAAGAAAGAGGGAATCTTTCTTCTTGGTCTGAAGCTTTTCCTAGTAATTAAGATTTGCTGTCTTGGCAGATTCTTCAATGTCTATAAAACTTCTAAACCCTTAAGTTCTCCTTTTCTGTGACAGAACCAGCTAATGTAACCTCTACTAACAAAAGTGCTTTTACTGGAATAGCCAGTGCAGGTTGGAACTGCTGAGCATCAACATGATTTATGGTAGTTGTAAATGTATTTTATTTTGCATTTATTAACTTCAGCGATACAAAAATTCGATGAGAGCTACTGGAAGTAGCTATTCTTGAGGATATGAACTATTAGCTGTGACAGACATTCAGGTTCTCATAATTCCTTCTATTACAACCACCAAAAACCAAAGGCAAAAAGCATGCTTTTGCACCTCTCTTACCTATCAATCCTATTTCAAAAAAGACCATCCTCATTTAAGACAGCCTCAAACAGTCATTATCTTTATGGACTGGATTATCATACCTGTCAAACCCAAATTCTCAGCATTTTCTGTGTTGTGTCAATTTATTTTTTTTATTCTAACCCAAAATTCTTACATGAAAGACAATATGATAAAAGGAATTAATCAGAAAATTCTGATTCCCAGAGTAGGAAATGATCATGAAAGATCTTCTTGTTCAGATTTCCTGGTTTGAATTCTTTTCAGAAATTACAAGATTTAACCTACTTTAACATCAGTTCACTTCTGTCAAAAATATTTTATGAAAACTATTTTTAACTCGAGTCAGTAAAAATAGTGTGAACTTAAAAGCTGCAAGTCAAAGTGACAAAACAAAAATTTTCCATACCAAAAATGTGTTCTGTTTTGACACTGTTTCTCTTTTCCTCCTTTACTAATAACTAACTGAAAGTACTCTCTATGCAAACCACTTAAGAAATGCTTGAGACCTCAAAGCTTCTCAGAGTGGAAAAATGCTTTTCCAAAAGCTCCCCATGCAACCCACACCTCACAGCACAACTGGCCCACATGGCACACGTGCTGAAGAGCACTGCCCGTGTCTGCACACCAAAGGCAGGGAAGCAATGCTGACAGCCTGCCTTGGGCACTGCATTTCAGGAGGACAGAAAGGGAAAGTGTCCTGACTCATCATATCACAACAGTATTCACAGAATTAAATGCCTCAGTTTTCGCTCTGATCAATAGGCTGCCTCTTCTTCCATAAAGAGTCTGTGTTTAAGGAGGAGGTAACACTACATAATATGCACATTAATAACACTGAATGGAAGTCATTAACTTGGCAAATGTAGTTGTCCAGTAGCTGACAGCCTGAAACACATTTGGTTTTCCAGCTGAACGACACAAGCTTACCTTTTTACTACAAGCTTCAATGTCTTGTGTGAACCTTTCACCAGACAGATGGCTTCTTGTCGGAAGCCAGAGAGGCCCACATCATTGATGCCAACGATTTCATCCCCAGCCAGTAACTTGTCCACAGCTGCAGCTTTGCTCCCATCTTCTATCTGGAATAACAAAAGCATGTATCAAATGGTAGAATTATTGAGGTTGCAATTCAGGTTCTTTTTTAAAGTGCCAGCTCTAAAATAAGTTAATGAGTTTTCAGTACGGGTTTCAACAAAAATGAATACAATAATTAAGTGCTTAACATAATTAAGAAGCAACATTAAAAACACTATAAAGAAATAGTAACAATGAAGAGACAATTACAACAGGAAAGAAATAAAAGAGCCAAAACCTCCTGAGAAAACTAGAAAGCTTTTGGGAAAAAGAGGAAGAACTTCTTCGCTGTGTGTGTGTGACCAAGGACTGGAACAGATTGTCCAGAGAGGTTGCAGAGTCTCCCTTCACTGGGGATATTCAAGAACTGTCTGGATGCAATCCTGTGCAATGTGCTCTAGGATGACCCTGCTTGAGCAGAGAGGTTGGACCAGATGGCACACCACAGTCCCTTCCAACCTCACCCATCCTGTGATTCTGTGAAAAGCATCTGTGATCTTGACCTCTGTTCAATACTGAACATGCAATCATACTTGCAAATAAGCTTTGGGCAGGCATCTTAAGATCCAGTTCTCTAGAGAAGGTAGGCATTAATATTAACCATATGGTCAATAACACCACACAGCCAACTCCAGAAATCTGGCAATGCAATGAAACCCCAAAATATTGCTTAACAAGCTAGTCTAGAAAACAAAGGTATTTTCGTCGGGAACACAACATTCAGGAAAATACCTGAGAATTTACAACCTATACAGCTAATTTACAGTTCTGACTAGAAGAAGAGATGATGGTCTGAGTCCAAGAAAGGAAAACAGCATGGCACATTGCTGAAAAACACAGCGATACTAAGGAAAATTCACTGGAAGATTATTTTGCTGCCACAGGCATCTCTTCCATGCACTGAATTTTTACACAACTGTTCACGGCATGTGGCAAAACACACACCAGATAAATTAAAGAGTCAGGCCTTTGCAATTCTCATCACAATGAACTTAAAAAACTCCACATTACAAGCCACCCATTTTCAAAATTTAAAACAAATATAAAAAGCTCGATCAGACAGTTTAACAGGTATCAGCTGTTTCGACTAATTTCAAACCAGGATTACAAGGATGTTGTAAGGTTTTGCAGGAGAAAATTAGAAGGCCCAAAGCCCAACTAGAACTTAATCTGGCTACTGCCATAAAAGAAAATAAAAAATGTGTCCATAAATACATTAGCAACCGAAGGAGGGCTAAGGGGAATCTCTATCCTTCATTGGATGTGGCAGGACCATCCCTTTAAAAGATGTGGCACTTAGGGACATGGTTTAATGGTGAAGTGGGCAGTACTCGGTTAATGGCTGAACTCTATGATCTTAAAGGCATTTTCCAAACTAAACAATTCTATGATTCTGTGTAGGTGTTGAGCACTTTGCAATTCAGTCCCTTGGCTTTGTCCGTCTCTTCCCATCTTCTTTGCTGTCAACACAGCCTCTGGCTTCTGAGCTGCTTGGCCTCATGATCTTTGCATTTAATTTTATTCCTCCCTCACTTGCTCATAATCCATAGCCCACATCTTCTTGTACATTTGACATTTTGCCTTCAAAGCAAAGACTTTAATTTGTATCTTTATTATACTTTGCACTGACTACAGTATCTCTATGTCCCACATTATTAAATGCCAGCAAACCTACAAAGGGTAAGTCCTTGTAATCACCCCAACTGCAGAAAACTTTCATAAAGAACTGCCATTTTCTGAGGCACCAAAGTCAATCAGCAATGAGATACATCCCCAGAAAACTTAGCTTCATGAATTCTGAAGCTCACAGTACAGGTTTTAGGAACAGTTCAGCAACAAAAATATAAATTAACTAAACTAATAAAAAAGCAGTATCTCTTGATGAAAGGACTTTAGGATGATCTCATACAGCACTCAATCTCAGTGCAGGCACATAAAAGCTCTCTTTATGTAATTTTATGATAGATGTTCTTAAAAATCTTCAGGCCTGTAAATCTAAGCCAACAAGAATGCCATGAAAAATGCTTAGCCTTATATCCCATTCTAAAACACTCATTATTAATACTAATCAAGCAACTCTATTTCCAGAACTTCTTATCTTAAAAAAACCACCAATAATTAAAGACAGAGCAAGTTTCTACATCCCCATACATCTGCTTTGCAAGTTATGACCTCTCCTCTGACCTGCTCACGTATCGTCTGAACATTAAGAATTTACCAGAATCCCAAGTTATCTCTGCAAATCTTCAGTCGAGTACAAGGCAGTAGCAGTGGAAATTGCTTATACATAAGGAAAGAGTTCAGATCAAAGATGTCAAATATAGAGTCTCTGCCATATGAGGGACCCTGGAGTCAGCAGAGCAGAATGAGAGAACGGGGAGCCTGGGACTCACGTATCTGAAGCCCAGTAGGTTAGAAAAGCAGTGCAAAACACATTAATGAAAGTCAGAGTTAAATCGCTACAATTGTAGGGAGAAGGTGAAAGGGAGAGGCAGGGGGCAGAGAGGAAGAGTATCGTGTAGGAGGACACACTTTAAACTCCAAATGTCGATGTCAGCCAGTTGCAGCCTTTACACCCAAGCAAGTCACCCAAATATAATGACAAGGGTGAGAAGCTTCTGGGCCCTGCCACCTGGGCCCAAAACACCTCAACAGAATCTTTTTTTTGTCTGTATTAAAAAAAATAAAAAGGGGGGGGGGGGGCGGTGGGCAGGCAGTGGGCAAAAATCGGTCTCCCGGGGTTTCAAGGAATGTTCATTGTTCTCAGTAAGCATGTTTGTTTTTTCTTCAGGCTGGCAATGCACTGACTGCAGGGAGTATTCAGTTACCCCCTCTGAGTTTTAATTTCAGCAGGGAAACTACACATTCCACACAGTGCAAGCTTTCCAAAGAGACTCAGGCTGTCTAAAACAACATTAATCAAAAAAACCTCAAAAAAGTATTTAAAAAATCAAAACCTAAACACAAAGCTGAAGCCATTCTTATGAAACTAGAAGTGGCTTTCTTTAACACCTTGTCTTCAGATTACCTGCAGTTAGGGAGAATAAAAACTACACATCCATCTCCAGTGAAAGTCTTCCCAAGCTGAATAAATTTAAATTTAAATTAAAATAAAACATAAACTAAATTAAAATAAAACAAACTCTTCATACTTAGATCCACACGTGGCTGTACGAATATGAGTCCACTTGACAATGCACTTTAAAGTGGAAATGGGAAAATAGACAGGAAAAATACAATTTCTTCTGTTACACTGGAAGTCCTTCCTTCAGTCATAACAACTAAAAGCATTAGACTTTGCACACATATAAAGAAACACAGCCAGAGAAAATCCATGAGGAAAAGACCTCTTCAAAAATACTGCTGTACCAACTCTGTGTGTAAACTTGGACAGTGCCATTCCAGCTTCTACTTCAGGTTTTATCTTCTTCTGTTTACTAGTTTTATTATTTATTGTCTGTCTTTATTCACTCATTTATTAACTTTCCATCTCATCAGGCCTTAACTAGAAGTGTAAATACCAACCAAAATACACAATCATTTTAGAACTAGCAAATACACTCGAGAATGTCATTATTTTTCACACCTCAAACATGAATATATTTTCTTCACCACCTTTAGAGTCAGCTAGGCTATGCTGTGTTCAGGATTTAAGCCCAACTTCTAAGACTGAAACCTGTATTACTTATCTAACTGGCATCCATTTCTTTTTGAATTTCAGGTGTCCAGAAAAACCAGGTCAATAGCTGAAAAAGCCTTGAAAATGCAGAGGGAGATTTTAAAATGAGTCTTTCAAAAACAGTCAAAAGAAGTGATGTGCCTCAGTCACAGTCAGCTGGCAGATACGACTGGACATAACCCTGAACAACCCTTCTGCTCAGTCTGGAGTACTTGCAGGAACTCAACACCCATAGCACACACATCTCAACATTTTTATAGCAAGAGCAGGAAAAAAAAAGACACATGGAAGAAAAATTATCAACAGCTTATTTTCTTATAAATAAGAGACAAGCCTTCAAAAAACATGTATAGCTACACTGCCTATCTTGGATGAGCGAGTTCTAGAAATACCCTCAAACCATGCTTTTGTTATATACTAAAAAAATCTTATTATGCTAAATTAACAAAAGTAAACATGATGACTTCCTATCCTTAGCAGTGATGTTGGTATGCTACCAAAAAAACTGTTTTCAAAAGGAGATGAAAAGGATGTTTGTTGACCAAAAGCATCTGCTTAGAGAGCCTCCAACTCTCACCCTGCTGTCCCTGATGATCTCCCTATAGCCAAGAGCAAAAACAAACTTTGGGATCTGTATGAGAGAGCATTGTGACTGCAGACTTTGCCATCATAACAGTATCTACACTAATTGTCACATCTTCCCAAATTTCTTTTTCCTTATAGAATATCATATCCACAAAACATGAAGAAACAAACACTGATTCAAGACATAGACAATAGGATTAAAAAAAAAAAAGAAAACCAAACAAAACCCAACACACATGTAAATCTGGTATGTGAAATTCTTCCTGTAAAAAGGATAGTGCCTTGAAATGGGGGAAGAGCTGAGCCATGGAGAAAAAGACTAAGGGCCAGATACACAAACACAATCAAAGGATGCAAATCGGTATTGCCGCTGTTGGTAAAAAACACCAAGGGGAAAATAATGGCCTATATTTGCAGCTTTGAATTGCTGTGGTGTTGATGGGGAGGACCAATTCTAGAATGTGACCCCTTCACTTGTGTGTTTATCAGGTCTGATGCTTTGTTTAAAATACCCACATTCCTCTATAGGCACCTGTATAAACAAGCAGGAGACAGGTTGGGGAAATGCTGTGTCACACGAGAGATCCTGTTCTGTTTACAAAGACGACAGTTTCTTGTCCGTGCTCTCTTTGGAAAGGGTGGGAGACGGGATGGAAACCCAAACCCACGACAAACACAGGAAAAAACAGTGCCATTTATCAGCACTCTGCTATCAGCTGTGATAAACTATTTTATCATAATTCACTTCTTGTACAGCCAAGAAATGATTCCATGGTTGTTTGTCTTATGAGCATCTAATACAGATTTTTTTTTGAAAAATCCAACAATCTTTGTACGAGATATTCAGAACAAGTAAAATATAGGAAGTGCCAATTCTTTTGATTTGCACAGAGTTAAATAAGAAAAAAGCTCCTGCAGTTCAAGCCTGGCATTTGTGTAACTTTGAGGAATCAGCAGAAAAATAACAACTGACTTAACTCCAGCTATACATTCTGCAAATGCAGTCTCGAGTGGTAAGGGCTGCATTCACCAGGAAGATTCATGGCTCAAACGGAGGCAGGATAAAACAGAGTGCAAACTCCAACAGGACCAAACTGGTCCAAAGACAATGAGTGTGTGTATGTAAGGCATCACACAGAGGCATGCATACACTAGAAGCCGGGCAAGGCTAACACATTTGATTTTACATTCCGACACATCTTTTCTCCCCCGCTCTGATTTAGAACTTGGACATTGAAAGAGACTTTTGGAAGAACACCTGGCAGGGAACAAACTCCAGCCCCGTTTTACAGAAGGGCTCAGAAGCATATGTGGAAACAAGGCCCAAACCAATGCAGGATGTCTGAAACAAAACAAGGAATTCCACACAAATCTTTATGTTACTGAAGGGTACCCCTGAACCCAGACCACCTCTCCCCACAGACTGCAGGTTAGAAAACCAGCACTGACCACCCAACATGAACTTTAAGTAACACCATATAAAGCAAAGAAGGCATAATGATGTGCTACCAACTTGCAAAACCTGGACCCATGCAATACTATCCAAAACTATTAACTTGGCAGTTGCTGTGCTTGGATCAGACAGGTGGGTGTCTGCTGCATTTAGTGATGCTCTAACTTAACACAGAAGCCAGAACTTCCCTTTTGCCTGGTATCATAATTTCACACTCCACCAGCCATTGCCCATACTTGTTCTTCCCAAGATTAGGGCAATGCTCATGGTCGCTGTCACAGAACCACTGAACAGGCTGAGAAATCCCCCTCATCCAGCTGCTCTTTTGAAGTGTTCCCCATTGTGTTGCACAGATCTCGAGCTGGCAGGAGCCCTGCCTTCTGTCAACAACTAATTCTTAAAAATCGAAATGGAACATGTTTTTAAAGGGTAGAGTTCAGTAATAGGACACAGTCTATCACAGCCGTTTCTAATTGCTCTTTATTTGGTGCACTTAAACATTTGCATATTTGCCCAGCAATCTTTTTCTTTCTGTGTTGTTTTTGTTTTAAAGAAAGCATTGTATTTTGAAAAGCTAACCACTGGTGCAGTCCTTTAAGTATTTATTCAACATTTATAATGGTGTCCACATCACTATTTTGATTAAGAGCTTGCAGTCACTTCCACTGAAACAGGCAATTTTTGAGAGGGATTTATTACAGCTGTAAAAATTGACTCCAGGCTGAAACCTAACTTCAGAGGTCCTCAGACCAGAAGTGTTTGAGAAGTATGGTAAAAAATCCACCTTTTGCCTTTTTAAAAATTCATACATAAACTGATCAGTGCTTTACTTCAACCTACATTCAAAACAATACCGACCATAGGCCTGTGAGAAAATCTTTCCAATTATAATTTATCCGTTACTATTTCTAAAGAGGCTACTGTTATTATATCTCGGGTATTTAAATCACAGGGTTGTTATGGGCTCTGCACATTGGAGACCAATTAAAGTATTTGAAATTTAATTAAATTTTTCCCCAAGAAACTAATGATAACAATTTCCAGATGAAAAGTATCAGGAAGAGAGACTTCACGCAGATTTGTAGGTTTTAAAAACTGAGCAACAGATGTTTATTTTTACAGGTTTTTTCAAAGTGATTCCATTGTTTCAGCAACAGAAGTTGGAAACTTTTTATCACTACTGAACATTTCTACTAGAAATAAATAACCCTAACAAAATCCCCCCAAAGCCTCAAAACTCTTGATGCTTTGAAAGCATACAGCTAATGTATCAAAAAAGTGAGGCTGTTGAGTCTCAAGAACTTGGCTGGTTTTTTGCCCTTAGAACCTAAGGTTTCCTAGACACATCTTACAGTTTCTAAATAATATTTGTACATAACCCACAGCAGCACACCTACATATATTCCATCTCCAAAAAGCAACTAAACATGCCCCTTCAGGAAAGCACAAGTCCATCAGGGAAGCTTCCTAGCTCTTACAGCCCTGACAACCCTAAGCTGGAACCCAGGCCAGAGCAACGCCCAGACAGACACAGCTTACTTGGAGTAAGAATAAGGCCAGGACAAGAGTGGAAAAGAGAGACACTGGAAGGAGGGGCAGTGGCAGAAGGCTGCTGGTGGTGCTGATCCTGAAGCACTCCAATCACATCCCTCCCTCACACCAACATAAAACTCAAGCTATGCTTTGCAAGTGTTGATTTTTTTCCCTAGTACTTCATCAACACCCAGACACCTCCTTTCTGCTGTTTAGTACGGCATTCAGACAAGCTGTACAATAATTATTCAAAAATTACTGAGAAATAACTCCCGTTTATTTTTAGCCATGCATTTTACAGAAGCTAAAGGCATCCAACCCAGAGGAACACATTTGAAGTCAGATATCTTACGCTATTCTTAAACATATTTTCCTATCTTTTCTTTCCCCAAAATGACAAAATAATCTGTATAAGAGCAGAGCACATAATTGTGCTATGAAAAGAAATGGCCAGAAGACCGAAAGATAATTTTTCATTATATGCAGTTTACTTATTTTAAGAAACCTCCTACCAGAAAAATTTGAAGGGTAGGATTATCCATATTTACTTGTCCAAGTTTACTTATGGATAATTATATATATAGGCTGTTTGCACATGCAATCTGTGCAGTTACTATTAAGCATTTTTATAGGTCTACATTTTTGTACTTTCAGCTGTTATGAACAACGATAAGGATGGATAAAAAAAGAGGTTATGCCTAGAAACAACTTGTATTTTATCTACTCCAACTGATAACACGAACAGACTTTCAAGAGGAAAAATATGACCTGACAAAGTAATCTTTACGATCATAAGGTTCAAGGCTTTTTACTTTGCAACTATCATACACTTTCAACAATGCTGGTTTATCTTCCTGCCTTCCTGTCCATCCCAGGAAAATGTCACAGCTTGCCAATGTGCTCTTGACAATAACACACTGAATGCAATCCAACAGCCTGTAAAACCACTGCATAATTGGGTAAAGGGTAAGAGTTACTGACAAATCAAAGGAAAAAAACTGAATGTGTCTGTATGGTCATGTGGGTAGGGCTGTGCTTTAATTACAAAGGAAAGGCCAGTTTCCTCAACTTACAGTTTGTTCGTAAAGAACTTCAAAATACCTCAAAGAAAGACATTGAAAAACCTGGTAGACAGCAATAGAATACTTACTGAAAATAGGTTTCACCTATTTCATTCAGTCCATCATATAGGCAGTCTAAATATGACCTTCTACATAATATTTAAGTTGCATCTATGCCTATGTCTAAAGACTGCTGAGGTTTCCAAAAGAAAGAGAGAGAGGTCTCTCTTAGAGACAGGTAGCACTGCTTAATTCCAAGCAACAGAAAAAATTGCCCCATTGCTTATTAGTTTCAAAAAGCACTGTGATGGGTCTGCCAAAAGCCCCAGGAATTTCACAAAGAGCATTAGCTTTCCATTTTATAGACTTCCTCTCGAGCTGCCCATTTTTCACAAAATGCCTATCTCGACTAACTCACACCATTATTTGGTTATAGTCATGCCTGCTGTTTGGGGCCTTCCATTTTTGTCATAGCACAAATGTTCATTTACCAGAGAGTGAGAAAGTATAATATTCCCTGATAATTCTTATAAGAATATTCTCATTAACTCCTTAAAATCTGATTTTATAACAAAAGTAAATTTTAATAGTTACTGCAGAAGTATTTGGGATCCCACTGCTACACAGAGGATTGAACAGAACATTACATGTCTAAACAAAAATGCATCAGACAAACACTAATGAGAAGAGAATGAACTGCTCTCATAATAACTGATAGCAATTTTTTCAGCAAGATTTCCCCTCTTTGCAGTATTAGTCAACTAAAAAAAAAAGTCTCACCAAGGTGCTGAATTTTAAAACATGTCTTATTTGTTGATTCCCTCAACCAAGGAAACAAACAAAAGACTTGAAAAGAAGGGTCAAGCTCCTCCTAAAATCTGAGGGTTTTAAACTGTAACAACAGAGTTTGTTCTTTACCTTAGCTTTTGCTCTCTGTTCAGAATTGATATTCAGATTCACAGAGCACCCAAACTATAGACTGAAGCCTTCCTTTGCCACCATCTTCCTCAACAATTCAAATATTTAAAGCCCGGTTCAAACAAAAAGAAACATTTATTCCTTCCTCCCCCATTCCAGTATTAAAAGAGGCAACAAAACCTAAAACTATCTTAATTTATCTTTACATAATCTATACAACCTCATTTACAACAAGCATATAGTACTTCATACTGAATAGAATCTGTTCTCACCCTATGAAACCCATGTTTCTGCTGTGTGCCCTGTATGCAATTTAAATTCTTCATTCTCAAAGCAATACAAACTCAGAAGCAAGTGAGATGACCCTCAAGAAAACAAAAAGGCCTATTATTATAGAAACAAAAAAGGTCTGGGTAACCTTGCCCTTAGTTTCTCCTCTGTTCTTGTTTATTATTGTCCCCCACTCCACTTCTACCCGGAATTAAAACATGAAAAGATGAAGAAGCAAACACTAAATACAGCATTGAATATATTTTTTTCTAGGGCAGGAACTGCAATGCAATCACTTCTAAAATTACCAAAGTTCACAAAGCAAGTTGCAAAGGACTGTACAGCAGTTTCTACCCAGTCTGGTCCACTTTGTCAGCTTGCAGTATCTGAGTTGCCTGGTATGGTCAGACATCTGAGACTGCTAATACAACCTAAATCTCTCATGATGCTCCACTAATAAAAAAGCATGCCAATAAAGAAACTACCAGTGTTTTTATTGACAAGATGAAATAGTACCCATCTGACTTCCTAGGGCACATACTCAGCTGAGCAGGGCATGAAACATTCATGCAGCTAGAGTTAAGCACCAACATCTTAAGTCTGTACTTAGTCAGGAACCTGAAAAAAGCAAAATTCAGTTCTGTGGGAAGGAATTAATCTAGAGCAATTTACATCCCAGGCACCAATCACATTACAGTATCTCTGCCCTTTTTTCCCTAACCATCAGTACTCTGTTGGCACATATTTCAGATATAACATAAAAACCCACAAAACCAAACCAGAAAATTAACACAAGGGAAAAATAATCCACAGCACAAAACCAAGCCGCACAAAACCCCACATGACCCCAAAATTTTTTTAGAAAAAGACGTTTTCCTTTCTTCCAAACAGACCTAGCTGTGCATAAACTCAGGTTCTTTGTTTTGTGTAGCTTATTCTATATACCATTCCTTACAACATCATTACTTGATATCATCACAGACCATTAGAAGAAAGTCCTTCCTCATGAAAAATATACCATAGGAATTAGATATGCAAGCATTTTTGACATTTCTCTGAGTATCTTGCCACCTTTTCTCTATTTTAGAGGTTTAAATCTCTTAGGATTAATGAGAGACAATTAACCAATAAGATAATTATACTAGGTCACTGATAATGGCCATTTTTTGTTAAGAAATTATAGGATCGTACTGTGAATTAGCAAATAATGCACTAAAGTCATTACATATTAAAATAATATAAATTCACACAAATAGGAGCTTCAAAGAGCTGTGTGGATTTAGCAGTAAGTTGTATTGTAGCACAAGGCAATTCTTACAGTCTGACCTTACAGTATGCTTACTGTTCTAAATGGACATTTCCCAAATTGGCTTTCATTCACAGCTCTTTTACAAAAGCTTTATTGCATTACATGTTACTGACCTAATTAGCTCTAGGAGCAGACAGATTACTCCAAAGACTTAATAAAGATAGTTTTAAAGACATATCAAAACATTACATACACAATTAGCTACTTTTCCTAATTAAAAAGATGCATTTAATTATGACAAAACTACACAGTTTGACAAACATCTGCATGCCTGTTTGGCAAAAGTATCTATCAACTGTGCAGATGCACTTATTAAAGGACACATCCTGTTCATGCAGCACAATTCACAACTCCACTGAGTAGCACCTACTCAAGTACGAGTGGAATTTTGGGAAAGAATATTTGTACAGTAATTCTTGCAACACAGGAGAAAATTTATAATTACACTTCTGTTTTCTGACAGTGGTGATGGGACCACTGTAGGTGCCCATGGGCACGTCATACACACGGATTACTGTGTCTCCCTGCTGCCTGTGCTGGCAAACACAAACACTTCTCAGGAGCATGTATTCCAACAGCATGCAACCACACTAATGAAAAATTCATGTCTGAGCTCGCCAGTTTAGGATGTCGGTGTTGGCAGGAGGCTGGCTGTTCCAAATACTACATTGCACAGGAGATTTTGAACTTGCACATCTTGACAACTGACAGACCATTAAAGACACCCTGTACTGACACTCTGAAATTGTCTGTAACATGGTTAAGGAAACTGAGTACTTTGTGGAACCCACAAGATACTGTCTGTGTTATTTATGAATGCCATGAAAGAACTGTTTTCCTTTGAGAGAAGATACATCTTAAAAGCCTAACACTGCAGGATGCAAGAGCTGAGAGCAAAGCAGTATTTTAACCCACTGTTTGATAGTCCTGACAATTTCCCACAGGCACAGTCTTAGGACCAGCTTCTGAGAAACACAATATGGTCTTTTGGAGAGCCTGCCCACTGTTGGTAGAATTTACATTCAAAACTTGCCTTTCCCTCTCAAGCCTCTCGCTACATTCTGCCCTTCCCCAAAAGCATATTCTGAGCAGACACCTGATTCTTCAAATGGTGAAGAGCAAAGAGATCCCTAGACAGGAGCCATGCACATAGGCTGAGACTGAATCACAAAAGAGGAGTATTTTTGTCCACACTGACTTAGAGGTCGAAATTTCAAAGCAAATCTCAAACTCATCCTACAGATATCATTAGGTCACAAAGTATTACAGGACTTAACTACATGTTGAGTTCAAGAAAAACATCAATCACTAAAATCAGCAGAGAAACAATCCACTCTTCTGAATGATACCCAAATATGTAAATCATGTACCATATTATATAGTATGCAAAAACAGTTGCATACTGAAAAATTTTGTTTGCACTGTATCTAAACTATCTCTAAATTCAATAAATTGTAGGGACACCTTTTATCAAGATTTTATTAATCATAGTAAAAGAAAGTTGAAGGTTTGACTAAAACAGCAACTGGAAAGCCTTCTGCTTTCCAAATTAAATGGACATTGTTTCTGCACCATTTGTTTTGGGGACAGAGGCCTTCAATAGCATAATCTGACATTTTGATTTAAGAAACTGCAATATCTAGTGATGATTCTGTTATGTACCTAAGACTGATCAGCATTACATTAGTTGCATCATAATCATTAGGATGAAGGTTTCAATTTTTTTTTAATAAAAACTACATTTGAGACATGTAATTATATTATTGCTTTGGTTCCTGAAGATGCCTGCACCTTTGCTTCATGCCTGCCTTCATTCCAGATCACCAACTGTGCAGGCTTAGACTTTATAACCTGACTGCATGGCAGAACCACTTTGCTTGCAGAAACTTAGGGAATGTCTTGCATTTCCAGGTAAATCCATCATCCAGCTGGTCTTCTACCATTTCCCTGCTGAAGCTAAAAATCGGTATCTCAAGTTTACTTCAGGCTGTGCATTAGTCTATGCAATCTTTCCAAGGCAGTTTTTTGCCTTCTTTTACTGTAGAAATAATGGTGGGTTTTTTTCAAAAGAGCCTCAAAGTTTGGTGGAATTAATGCATTTTTACCCATCAGTAAATCCTTCCAGGGATTCCTCATTCATAATTGCGCAACAAATAAGTGGAGGTACTTTAAGATGCAGGAAAAAAAAAATTGGGGAGAGCGGTATCTTGCTGAGTAGTTCTGTATCTCAGTAGTTATGGCTGAGGACTGGACTGCACCTGAACAGGCTGACAGTGATGAGAGTATCTCCCAGCCTTTAAATGGTAACGACGCAGAACAGTATTTTAATCTCAATTTATTAGGAAGAAGCTTTGGAAAAGATATTTTTGAGCCAAAGATCTGACAGATGCGGCATATTCGTAGAGCAGAGTAATTGCAGGTTTCTCTCTCTGCTCCCACAAGTGTTAGTACACCTTACACTTTTCATTATGAACACGAACACTGGGAAGTTGAAATCTGTACCTAAGACTGCCCATTCACCTCTCCTCCAAAAAGAATCCAAATCATTGTCTGCAAAACNAAGAAACTGTCCATGTATTTGTGTTTAAAATAATAATAATAAAAAAATATTAGGTTCCCTTTGTACTCTCACCTCACCCCTACCAGTCTGGGACTGCTTCCACACAAGTGGTTGAGAGGCACTGCACACCCCTGTGTACAACCTGGTGGCCAGGGCAGTCTCCCAGCCATGGATATGAGGTCAAATCACTCCCAAGCAGAACAAGCAACATCTGCTGTTTCATGGACATGCATTCCAACATTTGGATAGAACATAAAAGATGAGCAAGCACCACTTCTGGTACTGCCTAGTTTGGCCTCACTTTAAAAGGAGAGTAAATAAGCAATCTTCAACTCAGAAAAAGGAAGGAAAAAAGAAAGGGGTGAGGAAGGAAGAAATAGGAGTTTACCTTAAGCTTGTGGTTTGTAAATTTGCTTTCCTGCTGCAGTCCTGTCTCTCCTCTTTGAATGAATCTGGGATTTGCACTGTTTCTCTGTACAGATGTCCATCTTACTTCTTTAAGTAGTTCCTTGCTTAACAAGGAGGTTTCTGGATTACCTATTTCAAGCACTTAATTACTATAAACTGCATATGGACTCTAGGAGCTAAACATCAGACACTGCAATGACCAATCTGTAAACTTCTAGAGTTTTTGTTTAGCCAGCTATAGACCTGAAGGTCAGTTAATGAATTCTTTATGTATCTAGTCTTAGCTCCTGAAGATGAACCTTAGTAAGGGAATGCTAATAAAAGTATAATTCTCCTTTAAAAGAAACGGTAGACCTTAAAGTAGACTTGGAGCTTTTGTTTGTTTGCTTTTAATATTAAAGGGGTGCATTATTACTAAATATCAAAGTTAAGGACTGTTGAAATTAAGAATGAATTGTTGGCCTTTTACTAAGCAGGTCAGTACAAATCCACTGGGGATTTTGTTAGACAGCTATTCCTATACTTCCTGTGTTGTTTAGTTTTCTATCTCAAGAACAGGTAAGGCCTATGAGAAGAGTGAGTCCAGATGACTTAGTTCCTCCTGTTTCTGGTTCATCTAGTGTTTCAGAAACAAGAGTCCGCATGTTCACATGTACCTTGGTGAGAGAAAAGCATTATTTGAGGAAAGCTGCAGGGACTCCTGCTGTGTTCACGTATTTTCTGAGCTGTGTGAAATAACTCTAAGTAAAAACATTTCATGAAGATCTCTCCAGTGCATGGACATTACCAGTTAAAGCAAGCATGGTTTATCTACTAGACAGTATCTCTTCCTTCCTTTATTTTCTAAACCGCTGGCTTATGCTTCTGTATAGAATATGCAGGAATTCTCTTACTTTGAAATATGAGTTAGTTACTTGGAGAGACTGGTTGTCTGCATACAGGATTTCAGAGCTACAACAGACCCATAACCATTATCAGTCATAGGTTTTTCCTTGTCTGGGCATCATCCAGTTTAAGTTTACAGATAAAACTTTGCTGTGTTTTCCTTGTGGCTATCCAAACCACAAACTTTTGTCTTCTGTTCATAGTTTTCTCATGACAAATAGAAAATCCTTTTTCCTCCCTTCTTTATCAGTTATCTACTATAGTTACTATTTGTATTTCAAGACCATTTCAAAATCTCAATTAACTTTCTGAAAGCACTATCTATATAGTACCCTTTTGAATTCTTCACTTTTACAAGTTCCAAAATAGAAGTATTTCGGTACAGGAAGTTTTAAGTCTATGATCCAGAGAAATATCCACACACTATTTCTGGAGTACTGTTGTACTGCTTCCATATCGGAACTGTCATATTTCCTATTTATCAGCAAGGCCCAAAATGCTATGAACAGGTCTTGTAGATAAAGTGTTTTGTTATCAGCAAAAGTGAATGAAGCACTTTTGGGGTCCAATACACACCTATATTTTTTAGCAACTTACTAGAACTAAAACAGGAAGTCTTTACAAAGAGTATTTCTCCTGCTTCAGGAGTTCATGCTCTCAGCCCTACCCGGCATAGCCACTACAGTATGGATTGTGTTAAAGGCTACTAGTTTTCCTCATTCATTACTTAACTGTAAGGAAATCTCCAGAGGAATATAGGGAGCATAAACTCTATTACACATGCAAAGTTCTCTACAGTGATCTTTTAAATGATACAGGACAAGACAGTCTGCTGCCACAGGGCCAGTAATATCATCTGACATCACAACTATAGCTGGCTATCGCTGTATGAATTTTCCAAAAGCTTAGCACAAAACATGGAACAGGCTGGTAAATTAATGTATTTAATTATGTTATGATTTACTCACTAAAATGGCTTAAAGCAGTAAAAATGTAATTTAAAAAATTTTCCTACAAACAGGAAACCAAGAGTTCAAAACTCAGTAAAAACAGTACCTACATCACAGTGAACCAAATGTGCATTTTCAGCATTCTCATGGAGCCTGTCAAGTACAAGAAAGGAAAAATTGGCTGAGTTTTACACATTGCGCAACTTTAAAAATGCCCTTGTGATAAGTAACACAAGACTCCTTCTCCTGACGGTGTTATTAATTGGTAATGCTATTCCTCTATGCTGGTATTATGTTGCACTTCTGCCTTTCACTATTCCCCTTGCAAAAGGAACATTTTTTTTCTTCAGGATGATAATCTAGATTAGAAGGCAATATAATCAGCCACTTAATTATACATATGCACGAGGAGCACAACAGTTGCTCTGCTTGTCAAGAGGATTTAAAATGTAAGCAGCACAGAGCCAGGAAAAAAACCCCCATTCATTTAGAAAATGAAGTCTTCTACCATAAGATGACAAGTAACAAAAGTTCAGCTCATTTACTGCTAAAAAAAATCTGACATAAGATTTATCAGCACATCCTCAAACCCTATGCAAAAGAAAACTAATACGAAAAGTCCCTTTTAAAGCAATTTCAACGTTACAGATATTTTCAATACAGCATATCACAGACTTAAAAAGCACCTTTAAGGTAACTCCACTTTGCAACGTGTCGTAAGAACACAGTGGAACAAGTTACTTTAACTCCAGAACCTCAATAAATTTCCTTTCAGTGGGCAGCAGCATCCTTAACCTATAACAATGTACCAGCTTTTCCAAAAGTCACAGTTATTTCACAATGTTGAATAAAAATATTCCCTCGTAGAAGTTAATTTGTGACACAGCTGCTTTTATGCTGCCCTATCACTGAAGGCAGAAATCCCAAGGGTAACTCCATCAGTCGGTGTATAACCACGCAAAGCCCACAAAGCAAAGCCAAACTGGCCCACGGTGAGGTTTGCTGGCCTCGCCACCAGCCATCTCCCCTCCCTGAGCTCCTGCCCAGCAGCCCCAGGGAGCCAGCAGGAGAGCTGTGCTCCTACCTGTGCAAACATGGATCTCAACACAAGGTCCCAAATGTGGCCTCCTGCCTCCCTGAAGGCGCCCTCATAGCTGCCCAGGCCCAGCCATTCCCGCTGTAAAACACTTGGGCTCCGGGATCAGCAAGTTACAGTGTAGAAAAACTAAGGAACGTGTAAGGTAACAGTCTTGCCCTTTCACCCTAAAACCTTTTGCTTTCAAGCATAAGGTTTTTATTTTTATACTGGAGTGTTACTCTGCCGTGTACTGAATATTACCTTCATTTCAGTATCTCAAGAATAAGTTGCATGGAAATATTTACAGGACTGCAATGCCAATAGCCTTGAAATGTTTACAGATTGGCTTAAACTGATCAAATATGCAGCTTGTGTTGGGGGGAAAAGTTACAATGTATAAAATTTGAGTAAGGAATTCTCTCTATTGGTATGTGGTTGACAAATTTATAATAGTCTGTGCTAGGCTGTGCATTGTTTGCCAATGATCACATCCCAGAGGCTAAATAAACTGATAGACCGAAAAGGCGAAATACAGAATCCAGCCTTCACCATCTGCCTGCCTGCTCGGTCAGGGGCACGGAAAGGCAAAAGAGCATTTTAAGGAGCTTCACAGAAAGAAAAAATGCTAACTTTTTTGTGGCATGAGTAAACATGTAGCAAAGTATGAATCTGACCCTACACCAATCTGATTTAAGTAGTGTGCCAAGCAAAGAAAAAAGAAAAAAAAATAATCAAAATCAATTAATCAACTGGGGAAAATGAAAGAAAGCAAAATAACCAAGTCAAGGGAGGTGTTCTCTTCAGCAGCTGTTCTGTGACTGAAGACAGAACACCTCTTGTTAAATGGACACATTGGCAACATTTGAGAACATTAAGGAATTATTTTAGGGCAATGTCTAAACATGTTGACATTTAACAAGTTTTCTTTTAGACTCAGGGAAACTGCCACATGGCACCAACCATAAAACCTTTTTTTTTTTTTATAATTTTTGGAAGTTGCACAGATTGCACAATACAGATAAACAACACTGCTACAGATAATCATTCAGCTATGTCCAATAGTATGAAATAACCACAGATAATACATACTTATTGCTTTAACTGGCATGAAAGTAATACTGTGATATATTTGCTCTTTGTTGCATTGAGCAACACCAATATAGGATCACTGCCAAAATATTTAATGCTAGAGCACATTTCTATCAAGTTCATAGTTTGCCAAGGTGCTGGGCAGGCAGAGTTGAGACACAGCAGACTCTACCAGTTCACTTCTCTGGACTCAAGGAGAGTTTTAAGCGAATGCTTGGAGAATGACTAGGCTAGATAAGAAACTCCTCAGCTAATTTTGGCTAGCTCCCAAAGTGAAATGTTTTAACATATTAGATTGAATTTGGAAGTGGTTAAAAAAGAAAAGCTACCTGGATCGTGAAATTTAACATCTGACTTGTTTAAAAAAAAAAAAAAAAAGTCATTCTGTTAAATATTTTCACTTTTAAGACAGAATATATTAACTAAGGAAAGAAGAGGACAAATAAAAGTGCTTGGACTCTCTAGCAGCATGCCTAAAGCTCAAGGTTAAAGTACAACTGACCCCACACAGAGCCATTTGAACATGTGCCAAATGCATGAAGTTCGGAAGTTTCATGCTCTGCTAAGGCAACTTTCACATCACTCACTGGCTTCATCTCAGATCAAAAGCACTAAAAGAAAAACTGTGCAGAGAATTTGATTACAGATGGCTTTTACTGATGCCTTCTATTTAATCTCCTCTGGAATGTGAGGCCATAGCCCTCCCATATTTTAAAAGGGATCTATATACTATATGCACATTCAACCATTGTCACTGTACAGTATTTTGCTTTTTCATCTGAGCAACATAGCCAAAGGAGTTTATGGCTGCCCAGATCCCTAACCACAAAACATGCACATGACTCTATGGCTTCAGGGGTAATTGTATTTTCCACAGTGCTCACTGCCTGAATACAAAGTATTTTGTACATTGTAGTTCCCTGTATTACAGCCTGTAAAAGACACAAGGGCTGGAGTGGTATCCATGCTGTAAGGAACACCTTAACCCTTTAGGACTTGTCTGCTCAGGACAACCTACATTTTGGAGGTACATGGTTCACTTCACCTCCTGTTTTGCCCATGGAACAAGTCAGATTCACATCCTGAATACGTGCCACAGGGCCGGTTTCAATCAACAAAATCCAGAAAATTCAAGGCCTATCCACATTGGACAGAAGCCTCATTCTTCTCTTAAATCTAAATCTTCAAACTTTTACTAAGAAATGAGACTTGCTTGCTTTAACCTCACTCTTCTCACAGATATTCTTCTTATTAGAAGTTTATTAAAACTGTCATGATTTGAAATCTCTTTTCTTACTGCCCTTAAAATTCTCAACAACTGTGAAAGCATAAAACTGAAGCTGTTCAAAATATTCAACTTAAAAGTATACACCAAAGCTAGCATTCTTTGAAAGTAAAAAGTATTTGAGAACTTATTCAAAAAACTTTCCTCACTGTTCATTACAGTGTTGACCCCCCCCCCTTTTCCAGCAGCCAAGGGAAAAGGTAGTGAAGAGAGAGGAATTTTTTTTTTCCTGTTTTCAACCTCCACTAACTTCCAGCTTTCAGTAAGTGCCCTGTGCCTTCCAATCAGCACTTTCAAAAATCACAACCAGATAAACTGCGCTACACAAAAGATGTTAACTTTCTCCTTAGTGTGATGTACAGTTATTGTAATACAAGATACAGTGTTGATGCTCTGAATAAAATTCAAATTGTAGTCAGTATAAAGCCTTTTGAATTCTCCTATGGCAAATTACATTGGATAAAAGCAGATCAATAATCCTAGAAAAGTCAGCTGCATAGCTCTTTTCTTCTTTAGTTTTTGCAGGGGTCAGGCTCTTGGACTTTGAGACCTCATGTTTTTCTATTCTTTGTTTATTTGGCCAGAACTCTCTTCTCTAAGTAACTGTTTATTTCACAGTTAGAAATACAAAGGAATGATGAAGATATTCATGTAAAGGTAATCTTCACCTCAGGGGCCCTTCTCCCCATTTCAAACTAAATGCACTTGTAAACACCTTAAGCGTAGCAAACTAAAATAGTGGAAGTATCTTCAGGTTCAAGTCTGTTCCCCCAAAGCATAAGAAATGCAGACTCACAGTGAACTGTACGAACAATGAAAACCTTGCACTACAGTCTCTCAGAGTCTCAGTCTCAGCATCAAGACCTGTCTACTATGCAATACAAAAACATAGTTCAAGGAGACTTTTGCCATCCATGGAACTCAGAACTGACATGCACAAGAAAGTGCACTGTGATTCATCAGAACACTAAGCACTGATTCAGTTCTCCATAGGGCACATCTACTACAAGCTAAGTACAAAGCAAACAAACATTTTTGCTAAAATCTCAGAATAAGCTGCAGGTTGAAAAGCACCAATCAGCTCAGAAATAAGTTAGAGAAAATACGCTCCTTACCTTTCATACAAGAGCAGTGTACAAACAGAAATGTAGAGAGGGAATCTCACTCAAAGTAGTGGTAGTTTCAGCTGTTTTACACCCTTCTTGACTTGCTCTACAGCTGAGCCACTAATCAACAAGCTGAACCCTTAGACCTTATTACAGTCAACTTGAAAACCCTCTGTTACCCCATCAGCTGTGAAAGGGCTCCCAAGCATGGATACATATAATTCTACTCTCAGGTCAGGGACTCATGGCATAACCTGGCTACGTTTTTAGGCATTTCTCTAGTTTGCAGTCTCTTAGGGCTCTTCAAGTGATGCCTCACAATCCCACTTCAGAGGAGGTGCCAAAGGAACTTGTAGCTAATTTTAATACAACTGAGAGTTGCTGGCTTGAATCATTTCCTTTTCTCTTATCCCAGCCTAATTCTGGCTTGAGTTTCTCTCCCATAATGTCCTTCAAACAAATAAATATGTGGACAGAAAGGAAACAGGCAGAATAATCAGATACCTTTTCTGAAGGAGATTTATTTCCAACATCCTAGCTTCAACTGCCATACTCACCTGTTTAATGCTAAGTATCTGTCAACGTTTTTTGGATATACTACATCTCCAAAATGTCTTCAAAACCAGAGCAATGTAGATGAACACTTTCTTAAATGTATATAAAAGCATGTCTACCACTACAGTAGTGAAACCCTCAAACCCAGAGACACCATGCACCCTTCTCACTAAAACAACTTGGGATACACACCAGCAAAACAATCTAATTGCACTCCCAGCAGGAAAATAGACACATATTGTTCTGATACTCAATTCAAAATCAACACCAAGAAAGTTTGGGGGGGCTTCTCAATTCAATGATTTAACTTTGCAGTAAATAAAATAATACTAATGCACACACAATGCATTTTAGCATGTGATTTTAAGAAATTAATTCCAAACAATTCAAGCTTTTCAAAATGCACAGTCTCTTCTTATCTGGATGCTTAAATGTACAGGTGGACAATAGGAAATTAAAGCTCCTTGATTCTCAACTGCTTTGAGTCAATTAGTCCTACAGTAATCAGATTAACATTAGAAGGAAGATGTTCTTGGTTATCACTAATAAGTGCCTCCTTTGCAAGAAATGTTATTTGCAACCTTGTTCAGCAGCCCGAAAGCAGAGGCCAAGAATTCAACATGTATAAAAGCAGAAGTCCAACAATCCCTCACCCTTGAGAACATGGCTCTCAGGGCCAGATTTAGCACATGTTTAGCAGCACTGCATGAGGACATTTGCAGCTATCTCTTCATGGTATTTTTCTGCTACATATAGTGGACCTATCACCAAGGTGATAGCAAAATAGCAATTTTTTTATAAATCTTGATTTCAAACATGAATGGGTAAAGGGAAATGAAGATGTGAAGGCACACCAAGCAGCTCCTAAAGGTTCTTCCTTCAACAAGCAGGCCAGAGTGTCTGTTATATTATATGTTAGGGTTTTTTAGGGGGGGAGGTGGCAGGGGGCAGGGCAGAGGGAGTGAGTGTCTAACTCAAGCCTGCAGCACAGCTGTTAAGACACAGCAGGAGGGATCTGGATATTGTACTTACTGAATCAGCTAAAGAGGTCTAAGCAAACTGATGTTCATAATGAGAGCTGTAGAATTCCATTCATACAATCTGTGGCAACAGGCCAAGGATAACTTGCTAAAAATAAGAGACTTAGAAAGATTAAAAAACAAAAAACATTTCTTGCAATATAGAACCAGAAAAGGGCCAGATAATCCTGCACATGTAACTATAAAACTACTCCCTCTTCCACAAGGGCCTTCCAAGAACATAACCTTTCCAGTGATTAAAAAAAGGGAACAAATGGGGTAATCCTTGATAGATGGATTTTAAAGATGAAAATGAACCATTGGAAGTATTAGAAATATGGTAGAAGACTTATTTTAAATTAACACCATTATCACTAGTTAGCCTGACAAAACTCGACGGGAGAGTGAAAAGGGCAATTTGAATGAGTCTTTACTCATCTCACCTAGATGCTAAATAAAAATACTATTTCTGTACATTTGTTTTGTCGTGATTTTTTTGGAAAATTTTAAAGATCACAGTGATAAAACCTCAAAAATCAAGACATCTAGCACTCAGAACAAAAAAAAGTGTGTATTTTAGTTACACCTGCATGGGTAGATGTTTGCAGATATTTTTTTCATCATCCTACATCCACATAGGTAAGCTGCTGTTAAAGATGTTAAATGAAACAAAAGATAACTAAAAGGATAGTCTCTCATGAGTGCAAGATGGTTTGCTAGTCCATGAAAAGTAATTGCTTGCTATTTTCTGCATTAAGAATTACTCTGGCTAACGGTAAGGAAAGCATTCTCCTCCTTCCCTCATCTTTCTCCTTCCTGCCTCCCCACTCAAAGCGAAACTCCCATTGATATGGAGTCTTTGGGTGGAGTAACCAAACTTTTACAAAGAAACTTGCCTTTTTCCCAGACAAATGACTTGGCTGAACTTAAGAATCTCCTTTCACTATTAAAAAATTCCACAGTAACTGCAGTTCTTCTAAGAAAAATCCCAGAACCTACAGTGGAAAACCCCTACTGAAATAGGCTTCTAAAAGTCAGCAAGAGTTTATTTAAACAGACTTGTCACTCAAATATCATAAAACTGCACAGACCACACTTAAATAGAACTGAACAACATAAATCAGGTGACTACTGCAGCTTCCCCAACAAAATCCAAACTCTAGCTCTTTACAAAATGTCAAGACAGCTGAATCTTAGACTAGTTGTTAAAAATGGCTGCATGCATTTAATTAAGTCAAAATCAAAGCCAGATGGCACATGATGCTTTTCCAATAGACTGGATGCTGTCACAAGAGGCACTACTTAAGCATTCCTTAATGATTCCTGGCACCAGTGGCTACAAAATCTCTTTCTACAATCTACCATACACCCTTACTTTTTTTTTTCCAGTCACCAAGCCTCAAAAGAGGGTGGGAAGGAGGAAAAAGAGAGCCCCTGAGATAAATTGACTCAGTGTGTGGAATGCAAGGCAAACATTCCTGTATAAATTCAGATCTGATTTATTTTCTTTAGGAAACTTCAGCTGCAGGAGAAACCCCCAAATGTTGGTCTTTTTCTTATATCGCTAAGATATATACCCGTCTTACCAGGAGAAAATGAAAACAGGTAACTACACATCTAAAGTACTCAACAGTAGAGGATGTTAATACTTTAGCCAGTAATAAATGCAAGTGAGCTGGCTAAAAAAGGCCTCAAGAATTTGGAACTGTATGGCTGAAACATTAACATTTCATCTCTGGACTGCATAACCTCAGAGTGAAAAATGACAGTGTAAGCTTCTGTGGTCAGCACACGTGCAGTGAACTCCTCCTACTCATGAGACAGACTAGCAAGTTATCTACTGCCTCTTGTAGTCAGCCAAAGTTACACTGGGCTGAGCAAGAACAGACTGGTGATATTGTATTTTCCTTCCAGCACTGTACACTATACATGGAATTAAAAAGAGAGGGCATGAGCCATCCTGCTGGTCATGCTTCTCCAATGCTTGTACAAGCCAGAGAGAATGCATAGCAAGGTGTGTCTCCAAGGCAATGGGGAAGAAAAAGGATCATAAGTTAACACCTACAAAAAATACGCTGCTGACAAAACACCTCTGCCTGATTTTTACTTTGAGATTTTTCTGTTCCAAAATTACTTAAGCAGCTGCCATACTGCTCCCAAAGGGATTCCTGAAGATGCTTAGAGCAAAAGGTAGGGACCATTATGTCTTTTGAATAGACAAAAAGAAAGGCTCAGAGGCCCTTCATTGCATTCCCTCTCCATGTTTCTATCAAGTGATTTGAAAAAGTGAACCATAGTGAATCTCATTGTTAAGAGCAATCAAATATAGAGCATACACATGGACAAAGGCATATGGGTATAATTTTAGGTTATTTCTAACTGAATGATCTCCTACAAAGCAATAGTAAGGACAACAGTTTGCTTAAGTTTTAACTGTGATTGCCACTTTCATACATATCCAATCCCACCTTTCATTTAAAAATGGAATTATGTACTTGCCCTAAATATCTTACTGCTTGTGCAATCTGTTAAAAACTCATTTACAGCACTACTGAGAACAAAAACCTGTTGAAAAGGGTAGATGTGTTAAACAATTTCAGCAGAACAATTCTTCTCTCCTAGTTAGTTTAAAGCTCCATTAATCTTAATGCAAAACAAAACAGTTTCCTTTAACAGCCAAATTCTTGACCTTGAGCCGTTTCAGTGTTGGAGTTGGGGGCTGGGGTAGAAAGGACATGGACTGACTACAATTAAGAGCTGAAGAGTAAACGGCTCAGGCAGAACAGACAGGGGAAAAAAAACAAGAGAAAAATCCACAAAGCAGAGCTAAAATTATATGTGTGAAAGACTACCACATCCACTCCCGCCGAGGAAACCTGGACAACAACAGCTCAAAATTTTTATTATCCATTTTCAGATAAATTTTTCAATACAAGCAGTGATGAAAATTATGGAAAGACAACCAAGACAGCACAGGCTAATGGCTTCTAAATCACCCATCCTAGCACTGATCCACATCATTAGCCACTACAGCATTTTCAGAACAATTTTGCAAATGAAATCCAGTCTAACTAGGCAGCATTATTTTCAGTGTGAAAAAAATAAGAGCTACAGACTTTTTCTTTGTGGAAGCTGAAATGTCACTTATTTAGATCCTTTCATTTTCTTGATTCAAGATGGATTTACTCAAAGCAATCTCTATACAAACCTAGCTTAGACATGGACAAAACAAGATCTTTAAATCTAAAAATATTCTTAGCAGTCAACATTCACAGGGTTCCATAGAGGTTTTACACTCCCCTTACCCACTGCTCTTCCATTACTGTCCCTGTTTACATTACTGAGTAAGCACTCAGTGCAGCACAGTCCAAAGAGTAAAATCTACATAAGTGAGAGACCCAGGTGGCAGAATGCATTTGACTTGCCCCTAAAATGACATTAAATTGCCTGCAATTTATCTTAACACTTTAAGTTGTATTAAAGCATGATTTCCTCATTACATCTTGCAAGGGGCAAGTTTAATCACTTGACAGTATTTGCCCAGCATTAGCTGCGGGTAAGAGGGCATGCAGAAGTTTCTGTAGGATGATTTCTAGGTCTCCCACACCAGCACAACCTTACCCCGAAGAACAGTTCCTCAAGGCAGCTTTTCTCTGAAATGCTGCTAGAACTAAGCTTTTTAAATGGCTCAAACATTGAGAAGTCATTCTGTATCAGTGCTCACAAAGGTTTCAGAGGCCTTCTCATACATAAAAGGACTGGACAGAGGACAAAACCTAATTTTGCTTATCAACTCTGGAGATTTTCATTTGGTTATGCCTGTGGTTTACTGGACAGTCACAGACACATTGTAAAGGACGGAAGCAAGGCCATCACTTGGATTACCTTCACAAATCTCATTTTCTCCCACAGGTGCAGAAGGCTGTTTGTAAACCTAGAAGTATGCTGACCACTAGGCTCAGGACAAAAAAAAAAGCCCTTGTTTCTTGCTCAACACCAAGGAATGTTTTAGATCATCTTCTGTGCTGACTCAGATGCTTTTTGGCCAGAATTATTACTGTTTACCATACAGTTCTCATGGTTTACTTAAAATACCATAACAAAGCACCCACTATTTCTGTAGGCAAACTTACAGGAAGACACTTAAAAAGCCTGAAGAATGTATCATTCTTAACAATTTTCATTAATCAGCTAAGACTAGAGTGACAGAGATAGCTTCATACAATGCCTCAACAGCTGCTTCAGTGTTAAAATCTGAGAATAAATACACACAAAAATGTCAGTCTCACAGCCTCATCACTTCATGAGAAGCTGGACTTCAGCCTTTGTTTGGCTTTCTGTGACTTCAATCCCAGTTGGCTGGATCCACATAAAGAACTGGATTTTAGATTCTGGGGATCCCAAAGACTTGGAAGTCATCTGTATAAAACCTTTCGTTCCCAAACCAGCAAAGTGGTGACTAGCATAAACACTTAATGCTAAGTAATATTTTAACCAAGTGGCCTCCTCCATCTTCCTCAGCTTGCAACAGAAGAAATTGCATAACAGAGTAAATGAAACAGCAGAGCAAACACAGCAGGTGGTCCCATCTTACCAGACTTCCACCAATGGATTTTGAAATTTTACACTTAGCCTGGTACGCACCCAAATACATTAAAGGGCCTAAAATGTTAAACATCAGAGGCAAACCAAACATTTACAAAATACAGGGCCTATTATTTTGGACAAACCTTGCTGCAATCACAGAGGAATGTTTCCTTTGGCTGCTATTATGCTCACTTTCATTTATTTAGTCAGAGTAAAAAGCAATATTTTCTTACCTTGTTTTTTTTAAATTGGCTACAGATGGTACAAAATGGTAGAATGATAAGGCTGGAAGACAAACTTCTGTCTTCTGCTGAACAGACCAATATGCAAATTTCGCCAGTATGAGATTTTTAGTGATTGTTTCAGTTACAGAAGAGCGAGCCCCAAAAACTATGGAGTTCTTGAAAAGTTTCTTCTGTCATTTAAATAGAGGGGGGGGAAAATCAAATACCAAAAGATAGTAGGTTTATAATGACACCCATAAGATGGCCCACTTTACTTCAACCACAGTAATAGACTGTTGCTCTCTTTTTTCTTCAAAAGTACTGGAACACTGAGATTGTCAAGTCTCTCTACAAGAAAGGGTTAAAAAGTACACATCCTTCATCAATTAAAGACTCTCCAGAACAACTGTAAGCACAGATCACAAATGTCTTCTCAGTTACTTTAAAAAATACAAAAATCTGAGCTACTGTACTTTAAAAATATCTAGAATCAGTGAGCACAAACTGAGCAGTTCACAAAACAGTCAGATTGCCAATTTATCTGCATTTTATTTAAAATTTTGTTACATTACTATTTCTTTCTCATATACAACTACAATAAATCAATGGACAGAAAGAGAAAACTGTAAGCAACCCAGGTTAAACGCTATGTAGCTTCCTTGCAGGCAAACATGAGCAGTATGGCATCTTATGGTTAATTAGCCCATTTACAGTAAATCAAGGGCACAGTTGAGCTAAACCAGCCTGCTGTATCTTCCAACCAGCCAGCCCACACAGTATGCTGGGAGCAATGATATTTTCTCTTAAGTAAAGCATAGTTGAGTTCATGTAAGTGAACAAGGGTGTGACAAAATAACAGAAAAAAGAGATTACACAGGATGTCTCAATCTTACCCAGAAGCTTCTTTTGCCAAAATGAGATTCAAAGAGAGAAGTAGGTTTTTTGAACAAAATCCTGAAACATGATCCAGGCCCTTGGGTTCACAACATAACCTTACATGCCCTTATTTTCCAATAATCTCAATTTTGGCATAAGTTACCTCAAAAAAACCCCTCAATTATCCACAGACTTTTTATTTCAAAAATCTCACAGTTCGGAACATTTCTTGAAATAAGGGAAGCAACACTGTAACTATGGCTTTAACACAGAACAAAAGCTGTGCTACTTCTCTGCGGCCTGAGAAAGAAAAGCAAATTATGTTGGTACCCAGACAATGCCAGATAAGTGAATTATGTTGCCCAAGCACTTAGAGAAATGAAAGAAAACAAATATAGTCAGGCGATTCTACCACACGGACAGAAAAAGAACATACTGCAAAACACAGAAGGCATAATCAATACACTCAAGTGAGTTTGGGCCCAGTGAACCTCAAATGAATGTCAAGCCTCAAGAGTCAGAATATGACCTGAATAAAGCTTTTAGGACCAGACTGTCCAACAAATACAAGACTGGATAAGCTAGACAGAAGTCCAAGTAGCCCTGTCTTAGTGAGAAGCACCTTCCTCGCAGAAAGAAGATGGGGTAAATTACCTAATCAAGCAATAATTTAAGGAGTATTTTATTTATAAAAAAATAACAGGCTATGGTCTGTTATTACACAAGACCACACACACAAAAAGACTCTAAACCCCGAGATAAAGAACACGCAAATTTTGCTGGTAAATATCCCTGATCATAAAAAGGGAACAGGTTTGTGTCTTATAAACAAGGTATAGGAGCACTTATGGAATGAAAAACACAGCTGCTTGTAAAAATCTGCTTTTGGCCAGGTGTCTGTGAGTACAAGCACATCGCTCACACTGCAGATCAGGTTTTATTTCAAGTCATTCTCTAAGGAACAATAGGACCATACAGCTTCATTTTGTATGCAGCCTTTCCTGCTCACTTAAAATCACAATGCAGCTATTCTAACCCACGTCAAGAACCGAACTAGAAACTTTTGGAGATCAAGAAAGGAGCTTCAGTATTTGATCTGTGAAGCCAGAATAAATAATTTAGATCTGCATTCACAAACTGCAGGTCCTGAATAACAATCTTTGTGCAATAAACACACCCAGCAAGATGTTGCATTGCCACTTACAGTTAAATGGAGCATTCTGTAAAATTTTCAAGAAAAAGAAATTCCCACATACAAGAATAATCTCTTACAAAAAGGAAAACCACCACCACAACCTCCAACAAATCAAGACCAGACTGTTTTAAAGCAACTCATATTGCAGATTATAACCCCACATTTAAAACAACCTTGCTACCTCACAAAATAAAGGCAATATATAAAATAATCTCTACAGTAGCCCCACAAAAGTCCTGACAAAATTAAGGTCAGTATGTGAGTACTATAATTGCTACCAACTTACACACTACAGAAGAGATGGCATTAGTAAAATACAGTTGGCAATAGGAGAGTGTGATTTCTGCAGGCCTGTCTTGTACTTGAGTTAAATTCTTTGCAACTCAACACAAAACACTACTCAAACAATACACTATTTTTCCCCCAGAAAGGTTTTCCTCTTTTTTTTGGAAGTGTTTCTTACCAACACTTTTTAAAGAAATTATGCTCTCGTGGGATAAAAAAATAATTCCTCTCTAGAAGCCCAGGAGAAAAAAAGGGTATAAAACTAAATATAGAAATAAAAAGGCTCATTTCAAAATATTGAAAGGGTACCAAAAACATCTTACTGGCATCTACAGTATGGACTGTGCTGTTAAGTTTTTCTGGTTTTGAGGGGTTTGGGGTTTTTGGTTCATGTTGGTTTTAGTACATTTTTTCCTTTTCTTTTCTAATGATCTGCAAGAGAATGAACAATCAGTGTTTACCTAGATTAGTCAAAGCTGCACTGGCTGCAAAGAGCCACACAATGGAGACTGCAATGCTTAAAGTTACTGTAGATAAGGGAACACACACACAAAGCTCTCCCACAGGTCCACATGCAATAAACACAGCTCATAGGCAAGCTCTGGGCATGCCAGAAATCATCGCTTGCATCATGCTCTGAAAACAGCAGGCAAGTAAATAAAACAACTGGAATTATCAGAAAGGGAATGGCTTGCTCTTTTCACTCGCACATGATGGTACTGTGTCATTCAATTCCCTATGTTATCATAAACTGAACGTTTCATGTAATCCCACCCAAACAAGAATCCAGCAGAGTTTAGAACAGAAGAGAGAAGAACAGGCTGGTCAGAGATACAGAGCCATCATCTGCATGAGGAGACTTTAATCAGGACAGACTTGAGCTTAGAAAAGCTGTGGCAAGAAGAACTATTATGTATTAGTCTATAACTATCATGAATCCACAAAATGGAGATGGCCAGTTACTTTTCAGAAATACAATAAAGCCAGTTATACAGCTGTGTAAAATAGGACCATTTTCTTAAAAGGAGGTATGAACCATTGCTAGTAGATACTGGGAAAGGCAAGTTTAAAAATATAGTGAGCTTAAAAAGAATAAATCAGTCCTGCTAAGAATTTGCTAACCGACTCAAACACAAATAATTCACACATCTCTACCTTGCTGTCTATTAAAAAAAGAACATATCAAAGGTAAAGATGGGAAATAACAGTAATATTTAAATTACACTATACTTCTGTTTCTTAGAACCATATTTCAGTTCCTAGCTCCCAGCTGCTTCCACAAACAGGAAACTAGGTCTGGTAGACTTTGTCCCTGCTCACTACAGCTGTGCTCATATTTCTAGGTACAGCAGACATGCCCACCTGGACAATATTCCTGTCTCATGACACTAAGGAGAAAAGTAAGGGGGAGGAGGGAGGAAATCAATCCATAAGAGAAAGAGCACATTAAGTTGGCTATACAGCAGCTACTATAAAATACATAATGTTAGCAAGTCAAGTACAAAAAATAATTTCTGTTTTGATTTGAAAGTAAAGTATACTGTCAACAACCACAGGTAAGGCATTTTCAGAAAGAGGCGCAAGTTCATAATGTCTCTAAGCAACACTGTGATAATCAGGAGCAATAGATGTTGCTTTCAAGAGTAAACAAGTTTGGGAAAAGAGCCCTGGAAGAATGAAACCATAGAACAGATATTCATAGGATAGCAATCTCAAATGAAAGAGCTAGTAAAAAACCCCAGAAGTCTAACTTTGAAGACAAGAACAAGCACACTGAATGATAAAGGAAAAGAAATAAAGGCAATATACCTATTGTATACAAATCCTTAGACTATGTGGTACCCATGACCCTGCAATATTCATGGCAACATTGTATGTGGAGCAAAGCGTACTTACATGCCAAAGTCAAGCAGAACCTTTTGCAAAATGCAATGAATTGACAGAGATCTGTATTGCTATTTATTATACTTAGAAAAAAAAGGAAATGTTATTGACTGGAAAGCTCTCTGGACTGGACAGTAGATGAATCATGACTTTGTCACTGCACACTGGGAGGCTCATCACCAGACAACTCTACCAGTGCTAATAATTTATCAAATAGAAGAATTTGAGCTGAGAATTTTAAAACTTAATGGGGAATTGCAACTCCAATCCCTAAATAAAGCTGACAAATACTCAGTTTTTACAAAATCTCAGAATACCAAGGTCAAGCTGTGGGGCAAACAAAATTAGTCCAGTCACATGAACTTCTGACTAAATAAAAATACTTCACCTAAGTTTTCTCCTTACTTGCAGTAACTCCATAAAAGCACACAAATCAAATGAACAGGAATCCTCCTGGGCAACGTAACTTCAGCTGAAATTACTGGTCTCCTAAGTTTTCCAGAGCTACCCTAGAACTACTTTTTTCCCTTCTGTGAACCAGCAGGGTATGTTCCTTTAGGCATGAAAAGACTGGTTCTCCCTAAATGTATGAAATTTTAAACATGAAACAAATTAGAAGCTGCTCTCTGAGAATACACAGAAGTATTCCTGCAACAGTCATTATACAGAAACTACAGCAAACCAGGAAAAAATATGTCTAGACCTTGATGGAAATCTTTGATTGGCAAGACCAAGATGTTTTCCTCATCAGTGGGGATGTCCAATACATCATTATGGTTCATGACCTGCACATTAAGAGCTCATCACATTTGCAAATGTATTAGCCACATTTATTTCCTGCAGATCTTTCCATCTGAAACTACCAAGCAACCAGAAACTATGCCTTGATCCATCTCCCACACTCAGGGAGTCACAAGCTGACTCCAGCCAGATTACAACAGAGCGACTGTACATCAGTGTGACACAGGCTTTCTTAGGAAGTTTCCCCCGTGAGAATTAGGAGCACAAAACTGATACAGCCACAGAGATAACCACAAATTGCTGCTATTGTCATCCTGTATAATAACCTCCAGTGCTGCTGCACACCCTCAGGTCTCCACCCAAAAGCAGCCCCAAGCAAGAGGAGTATCTTGGAGGAAGTAGTCACAGAGGCTTGTTATACCATAACACCAAAGAACTTTTAACATGTGCCCAGCATCACAGATTATGATATATCATAGAGTCACAGAATGGTTTGGGTTGGAAGGGACCCTAAAGATCACCTAGTTCCAACTCCCTGCCATGGGCCTTGACACCTTCCACTAGAAAAGGTTTTTCCATCCACCAGAGCAGGTTGTCCAATCTTTTGTTTTCATTAAACACAGGTTATGATTCAGATATATTTACACACTGGCAGAGAGAGTGCACCAAACTTTGTGAGAAGAAAAACCACTGTCCAGCAATGAGAAAACTGTGGAAATCAAATTAAGAACTAAATACAATTTTGTTTCCAACCCTAAAAATTTTAAGTTTATTTTTACTGCTAAGATGGGCCCTACGAAAAGAGAATGGGCAGATTTAAGAATTTTCTACACCACAGAGAAGACAAAGAAAGCTTTACCTCCAAGCGCTACTATGACACTAAACATTAGGGTTAAGAATCACTGTCAAGAGCAGGAAATAATACAAACACATAGAGATATGACTAAGTATAAGAATTTAACTCGTATCGAAGTCATCTCAGTGATTTT
This sequence comes from Scytalopus superciliaris, assembly GCA_013400415.1. NCBI lineage: Eukaryota > Metazoa > Chordata > Aves > Passeriformes > Rhinocryptidae > Scytalopus > Scytalopus superciliaris. Next base: position 275,236 of record VXBX01008134.1, on the reverse strand, counting down.
TTCCCAGAACTACTGAAGAAGTTACTGTACTTAAAAAGAGAAAATATGGATAAAATATAAGCAATTACTTAAGAAATTTCAACACGATTCCCTCTAATCTCAAAAATCATCTGGCATTTAGCTAATAAATGAAAATACTGTACTACTTCAGAGTAAGACCTGACCTCATATCTTATATAAACAATCTTATGACCATGGAAAAACAGAGATTCAAAGCTGTGTTTAACCACCAACACAGCCACATATTTTCATTTGAGTATCCTGCAAACACAATGCAATACAAAACAAAACCCACTTCTTCCTGTACTTAACCTGAATGGTATCAGTCAAAAGTTTCACTCTTCTGTTGCCCTATAACTAATTAACAGCTTGTCAGATTACAGACCCTATAATTTCCTAGCATTTACTCTGCCATCATTACTTTGCCACATTTTTTGTTTGGAATCCCAATCCATTTCTGTTTCTTCAAAAACTGTGAATGGAAAGAATACTAAAAAGGGTCTATCAGTTCACAGTCCAACTTTATTTCTGATTCACTTTCTTCCAGGTACATTGACCTGAGCCAAAGAACTAGTTTCATGTTAAGCAAGTATTAAAACAAAAAAACAAAAAAACCAAAAAAAACCAAACAAACAAAACCCAGCAGCACTAAACAACATAAAACAAAGTTAAAGACATGCTGCTTAAAGGTTAGATACTATTCCTATTATTTCAAATATGAGAAGTCTTCAAGTTTGTTAGACTAAAAATCTATTGAATTTTGGTCTGTGCTTCAATTTCCTTGAGTAAAACACATTTTGTCAGTTTTTAAGGAACTGTTGTGCCATTTTCCAGGACCATACTCAATTTTCAACATCCTTTTAATAAACTGGAAGCTTCTGTCAACTGTTGTGCACCAGATGAAAAAAAAACCCACCAATTTATGGTGAATGTATCCTTGCCTGCAACACCCAAAACACCACACTACCTCTTTTTTGTGATGTCACTGCATCTTAAACTCCGCACTAAAAATCTTAGTCTCTTCTTGCCTTATGAGGAAGTCCTCATTCCCACATCCAAGACTCACACTGCATTTGCATTACAACAAAAAGGGCAATAACAGAGATACAGCTTACAGGTTTGGGGTTTTTTCCCCAGTGCTTTGAGATTGAGGTCCAGCATTCAGTAAGAAAAGATTATGAACTTCAAGATGTAATTTTAATTATGTAACTTTGAAACCCTTGAAGAAACTAGCATCCATCATCAGAATTTTGGTCAGTTAAGGAAATGGGTCTGTGAATGTAAATCAGATAAGAATAAAAAGCATTTGAACTGTCTTTTTTTTAAACAAACAAAACGAAAAACATCAACAACAACAAAAACATCAAAATCAAAACACTGGAATATGCTGGAGGTCAAGAGGTGTTCCTGCCTTCCTTCCAAAACTGCAAGCTTTGAATAATACGTGTTTAAGAACGGAAAATTCCTTTTCTGTCACCGTACATCAAACTTAGTTCTGCTTTTTAAAATGCGTAACTACTACATCATGCTCCTTCTGCCTCAACTCACAGCCTAATCAGAAAGGGAAACAACTCTCAGCATATCTCAGAAGCAAACACATTTTTCTAATGCTTTGGTACGATTTAGTCATCACCTGGACAACTATCATTAAACACCACAAAACATCACCTAACCTTGCTAGTTGCTCTTTGCAAAACTAAACCTGGATGAGATGTCTCAGCTGCATGAGTGACAGAGGTAGAGAAAAAACAACATGCTGTCTTGTGTAACAAAATTCACAGGATACTTTTTCAGGTCACAGTTTGTTATATGTACTCTTGGCTTAGAATTAAAAAAGCAGCCCAATTAACTTCAAATACAACTACAAAAACAAAAAAAAATCACTGTTCTTCCTGCAAGCTTTTGACTTCCTCTTCATTTGTATTTAAATGTATGCTACAGTAAGTACAGATATCTTTTTGTTGCTCTTATTTACACATTACACCTTTCTAATAAAGCAGTATCTAAGCCATGGTTTTACAAAAATCATTTTATGTCCTCATTTTACTCTAAGATCCATGTCAGTAATTAACCACAGGTGGTATTAGCCACTCCACTAATCAAAGTTGTTCAATGCTTTCATCATGAGATCATATTTTCTTTCAGGGGTTGATGAATTTGACATACTTCAATTAGTTGGGCAGAAACTTCCCCTTGTGCATGTCAGCCTCAAACACTCAGTCTTCTTAAATTTAAACTGAAATGGTTCACCCAGCTTTAAAAAAAAAAAAAAAAAGGACGAAATAAAATGAAGAAAATAAATGCTTATGTTAAATACTAAAACTGGCAACTGAATTTGAAACACCCTAGTGACCCCTGCTTCAGTAAAACCAGACAGCATCCAGGATGTGCATGGTTGTCTACGTGTGTGCATCCTTATGTTGCTTATTTAATTGAATCCTGATTCACTCAAATGAGGAGAATGATAAGGGATAAAGATTTCTGGGTAAGGAAGAGGTAACACTGCAACAGGTTAAAGGACATTCACAAAAGTCCAGGCCCAAGTACTAGAAAGAAGAGGGAACTACAACACACTCCCTCCAGAACCTGGAGACCAAGTTCTTGAATTCAAGCATTCCTTTGGCAGAGGAAAAACCTAAACCCAGTGGGCAAGATACCCTAGTTTCCTTTTAATGTTGACCCCCACAGGAAAATTAGTTTGGAAAATTGCAGCTGATAAAATTATATGGAGATCACTAGGATAAAAAAAAAAAAAAAAAAGGCAAACATAAAAACTATTATAAGAATAAGGACTATAAAGTGTAGACACTAAATCACTCTGTAGAATTATCTAAGACTTTAGGAATTAAGTGCTATACGTACAACCCCAGCCCACACTCCTTACAATCACACATGATAACATGACAAATTTTGTGGCCAAATACAATCATAGGATGGTTTGGGTTGGAAGGGACCTTAAAGATCATTTAATTCCAACCTCCCCTGCCATGGGCAGGGACACCTTCCACTAGAACAGGTTGCTCAAGGACCCACCCAATCTCGGCTTGAACCCTCCAAGGGATGGGGCATCAACAGAGTTGAGTTAAATCAGAAAACTAAAAGAAAACTTTGCAGTGCAAAGTCCAAAAACATTTTAAAAAGCATAATCACTAGCAGTATGTTATGAAAAAGTACACAAACAATTTTACTTGGTATCAAAAAAAAAAAAAAGAGATGCACCAAGAAGTCCTCACAGAAATTTCCACAGAATTCAAAGACAAGAAAACTTGGCAAAAAAAACTGCAGCCAGCATCAACCAAATATACCAGAAAATTTCAAGGCTTTAGACAAAGTCACCTACAGATGCAGATCTAGTTATAATCTGCCATGAGTTAATTTACTGTTGACTTAGTGAACATACTCTCCTAGATGGTCAAGCATTTTTTTGGTAGTAAAAAATTAAAACAAGCAAAATAATTTTCTTTTTTACTCTAATATTAATAACAGTTATGTCCATTTTGTCCTTAAAAAAGGGCTGAACACATTATATTTTTCTTTAATCACAAGATTAAGAAAGAGTACATGTCTGGATTCAGACTTCTCATTACTGAAAATTCAAAAGTCAGAAAACAGGAGATAAGCATTTTCAAAATTATTTTCATATTTCAATTTAATTTTCACACTACAGCCTGTAAGTCACTGTGGAGCATGTGACTGTATACCACGATGTTGCCACTCCCTGCTGCTCATCTCCACTCCCACTAATGGGATAATTAAATTCCTCATGCAACACTTCCCCAGTCAGCTTTCAGCAAAATAAACTAGGTTGCTAAAGACCTGATGTTTGCAGCACTGGATTTAAGGTGGAGCCTATGCTAGCCCAACACCTTTAAGTTGAAAGGTAGGGTGATTGTAACAACTATTGATACAACATACTGGAGCAGACAGTAACCTCCAATTAGTGCTAGTTATGTGCAAATGAAGAAACTAAATTTTTAATTTTGTCTGCAGTTAGAAGAAAACATGCACGTGCTCCCCTGATTCTGAAGAGCCTTGTATGCCATGTTCTCATCTTAGACAATGATGAAAAGTAAATCCATCCTCAGTCTTCAAGTCACTGACAGTATCTTTCTATCACAGAGCTTTAAGTGGGTCAGCCATCAGAAATCGAAGGAAATTCAAGTGGTCAGCAAAGACATGTGTTTTGGCTACAAAAATATATTTCCTTATGAAGCTTTATTACCAATAAGTGTTTCAAATTGCACAGATTCAAATGTCTGGTTGACCTTCTATATAACGAGTCCAAATAATGGGGCTTCTTTGCCTCCTGCTCAGGTGCTGACAGCCTCTATCACTCCAGTTATAGCTTCTATTTTTCTGAGGCACTGAGAGCATCTGTGCGTTTTGGATAGGGGGTCAGTTTAATTTCATAAACAGAGATCTAATTGTATACTTCAGTACATTATGGATGATGAACACTGTAGATACACAGGCACCAAACACTGCTTTCCGCTGTGAAGAATTTAGTCCCAAACAGAATCGCAAAACAAGAGCTTTTTGAGACAACACTGTGTACTCCTCAGGTTTTCATATATTTGTGTTCTGGGTTTTACTAAAAAAAGCCATAAAGTCTTTGTCACTTTAGTATTTCAGCACTTCTGCATCAGGTCTGTTTCATGAGAAACAGACTTGCATGAAACATCATTAATTCTCCTCAGCACCGGACACTGAGGCAAAGGTGCCATACAACTCCACACAGGCACACAAGCAACCTGTGGCAAAACAGATCCCAATTTCCAATTCACCAAATTTCCAGTTCCTTGCTTCTGACAGGGTTATGTATTGAAGCTTTGCAAACTCAGATGCATTACTGGCTTCAAGGAACCAAACCACCACCAAAGAGCCACACGCCTCTTCACTCGCATGTTTTAATCACCTACACCTTTGACATAACAGGTCACAGCTACAATATTTGTGAAGATGACGATTTCTTTAATCAGACAGAAGAAATTCAGTTGAGCAACAAAAGACTTGTCTTACACCCCTCCCTAACATGAGATTGAGTAATCACAGAAACTCCTCAGGTCTCCAAGGTGTCAGGAAAGGCGAAGCCCTGCTCTTGATAGCAATCTTCGCCAGCAGTCAGGAAAAATATCAAGTTCCCAGAAGGTAAAGACTGTAGGGAAAAAGTTATTTTACTAATATATCACTGCAGTTTCTGTTTTATAAGCAGGGCAGCAAATTGTTGGACTTTACCTTTTACAAAACAGAAGAAAGGAAAAAGAACAAGAACTACAAAAGTTCTTGCACGTACTAAGACATAGTTTAAAAGGGGAAAAAAACTACCTCAGAGCTTAAAAGTTACATTCTAACAATTTCTTTGGAAAGTAGAGATGGCAACATGACATTAGAGTTGCCTCTAAGAGAATCCAGCATTTATATCACGTCTTACAGCCTTGGAACAGCACACTGTTTTTTTAATTTTACAGGAGCTTTTATATTTAGAAGTAAAGGCACTTGACCAAAATAGTCATGTAAGAAGTAGATTACAAACTGTTTATAAAAGCTGATTTTTAAAGTATACAGTTCTCTAAATTCTTAACTATTCTAAACATTAATTATATTTAACAGATACATAAAGCTTCAAGTTTTCCCTTGAAATTTTTTCCACCTATAAACACCCAACAAAATACTACTTTATGTCAACACAGTATGTTTGCATCTTTCTTTTATTTAAATGAATGGCTGTGAAATGGATGTTTTGTTATTCCATTTGGAAAAAAAAAGAAAAAAGACAACTGCAAATGCATCTGATGAAAATCTAATGTTCTCCTTTCTTCTGGATCAACAAAATATGTATTTGTAGAGGAAATACAGCAATTTGCAACACTGTAATTATTGTGTTATCCAGAATCCAAACACTCATCAGGAGTTGGATAATTTACTAGATCAGATACCGGCCAGCTAAACCCCCACAAATCCATTTTTGCATGTCATTTGTTTAAGAAAATTAACACAGTGATGACTAACTGACACTGTGTAGGAAGCATTTCACTTCCTTTATGATTAGATCATGTTTCTATGATACTATCCTAAAATATTCCAGTATTTTACTGAAAAATACATGGCTTCCAAATAAAGCATTGTAACTTTTTACAGTATTCACTGAACCAAAGCAGAGGTTTATTTCCCCAAGAATGCTGACTAGTTCATATGTATTTTGAAAACTGGGACACACAGTTTTGTTTAATAGTTCATGCCCAAAGCTTGCAAAGCAAATGTGTAACAAAGTGTATTTTATAACCAGAGCAGAAAAAAACCCTAAAATAATCTGTTTGCATAGCTTTGTGAAGGAATTTTGAGAACAATCATATTTTACTGAAGAGGAAAAGTACTGAAACTGCCACTTTGAGTACAGCAGTAGGTACCTGTGCATCACTTCTGAACAAATTTACTGTAATTTCATGTTCCCCATTGACAAATCCCGCCCTCCTTCAGCTCCCCACACTTGACTGCAAGTCCATTACCGAGAAAATGTAATAGAAGGACTGAGGATCTTCTTCCATTAAAAAACAAAGAAACAAACCAAAGCACAGCTTAGAGTGAAGCTCATGCGTTCCAATTTTGAAAAAAAGAAGCTGTCAGTTTCATTAGGTTATGCTACCATTTCAACAAAACCAAACTGAATTCACGTTCACACATCAGCAAAAACATTCTTAGACTCTGCCAAACTGTTCAGAGACAAACTACCTCTACCAATACCAGAACAATAAACACCCCGTTGTTATAGATGGCACAAATGCACAGCAAAGGTCTAGAGTAGTGTGAGTACAGAAATGGTCTCAGAAACATGATGACAGAACAGCAAAGAGCCTGGAGCAAAGCAAGGAACCAATAAGGTCATCTACAATCACAAGAAGAACATCCTTGATCATGGATCCATCTCTCCTCTAAAAGGTTATTCAGCTGGAAAAACGAATGCAAGAATGGATGAAACTGAACTGTTACTAGCTATCCAAAGGAATACAGCACTGCAGTGCCCATTATGTCACCTATTTCCAGCTTTCAGTCTAAAACAGGCCACTCTATATCCTTCAAAAACCTCATTACTAAGTATAGTTCTTCAGAAAAACCCGTATCTAACTAAACATGATAATGTATTTCCTAACTCATATGGCAATTGATAGATGTGGCTAATAAGAGGAATTTAAACATTTCAAAGAATCTAACAATTTCAAAATGGAGAGATTTAAAATGGGGAGAGAGCAGGGCTGGTGGCAGAGGGGAAGCCTTCCTTTCTACGTGGGGTGAGGCAGGAGATGTACAGGGACAAAGGATACAAGGCATTCCCCTCAGGGCCAACACTTCCAAGTTTTTGACTAAACAGTTCAAAGCTTTCAGTTGATTTTGGCTTTTCATGAGGGTTTGGAGGAACTTTGAAATAACCACCTCTTTTCTATCATCAAACAGTCAACTCCATCTGTTTCTACTTTCAGAGCCAACCCAAGAATTGTGTACCTGACAAAAGCTATTCAGTTTCTCAAATCTGCAGTTTGCTGCATTTCCAGCATTTACCAGTCAGCTCTTTCTGCCTTGAGGGAGTTCACCACACAGCGGTGACCATCAGGTAAAAGACTCCGCAACAACTTGTCGTATTGCAGATGCCATTCTCTTATCTTGCAATGAGAGATCTGTGCTTACCAAGAATGCCCTGAATCAGAGACTGAATACCGATACTGTATTAATTTATAGAGAGGGGAAGGAAATTCTCTCCTAAGAAATGTTGTTGGTCCTTGCTAGGTTATGACGCTATCCTGAGTAGCTCCATAAATCGAACTGAAAAGCTATGTTCAGAAACAATCAGAGAAATAAAGACTTTTTTAACATTTTAGGTATAGTCACACACACTGCAAATACAGAGACAATAATCTTGCTCAATAATATTTTATCTTACAGTAGTTGTAGGTATCTAGGTATGTGTTGAGGAACCACAGGTTTCCTCAGCTTCTCACACAGTTCACAGCAAATCCTACGCACCTTCAGAAAGCAATTCAGAGCACTTAAGTCCTGGCTAATTTCAACACTACAAAGCACTTTCCAAAAGTAGTGACTTCATTAAACATTCAACTTAAGCCTGGGTGAACAGCATCGAAAGTCTGCTGTTTGGCAAAGAATATGTGGAGGACACATTCACAAATCCATCAAGTTGAATTTTCAAAACTGGTTCTGATTCAAAACTCTGTAGACTTTTCCTGTCACTAAATGAATGCATTTGAACACAACGTGCTAAGTTACCCATCCCATCTTGTTTGTATATGACCATACCAGTGAAGTTACAAGTAGTACAAAAAATACAACTCCCAATAATTCACCACAGAGAGGCAATAATATCTTTGGGGGTTGCAGGATGAGGAAAGTACAACACACCTCCCACATAACCTTTAAGAAACTGAAAATATCATGATATGTGGGATTAGAAAGCTTCCAAGTTTGTTTCTTATCTTAAAGATAAGCAAACACACACACACGTCTCCCCACAAAACTCCAAAAAGCTGAAAACTGAAAGTCAGAATTATGTTAGGTTTACAGAGAAGCGTCAATACTTTTCTTTATGTACATATTAACAAAATCTTCAATTTACCTTATATCAAATAGATTCAAAACAGACAGTAGAAAGCAAATCCATGCAGATTAAATGGATGAAGTCTCAGTACAGCTCCATCAGTTTTTAGTCTAGCTCTCTGTGAAACTCTTCATGCACTTTATCTCTTAAATGCACAAGTAAAAAAAAATATGCTTAGTGGCTAGGACCTGTCTCAAACTTCTGTAATAAACCAACTCACAGAATCAGATCCATATACATATTAGGTGTTCTATGTATAAATTACAAATGCATAGAAAGACTAAACGCAAATGGCTTTTCTCAAGAAAAAAGAAGCTCACATACGTGATATAATATTGGCTTGGTTGCTATCAAACAGTTGTTTCCTCTAATCTATTCATGACCACATTTCACTTCCCATTTACCTTATTCTTTCCACATTACCCTATTTTAAATATTCATTAAGTGGGAGAACACACAATGAATCAAGATCTGCAAAAAAAGTACGTACACTCTGTTGAGTAAAGCACATGTCGCACATGCATAAACACCACACATACCCAACACTCTTTTTTCCTCTTAAAAAGGAGGCAAACAAAACCATAAGCATGATGGACATCTAGGTAGTAAATGGCATTACTGGCAAACCTCTGAAAACAGCAAGCAGTAACTAGAGATCTCTTGCAGATCTTTTATTTTTAGGTTAATGTCTATGGCAGCAACCAAAATTCATACTGAAAAGTGCAAACTAACATAAGTATTAATTAACAACCAGAGAAGTTTAAACTGTTCTTTAAATAGACCAAATTAATGAACATTCAAACAGTCAATCCCACTGTCTAACTCCTAGTGTAGTAATTATTCCCACAAAACACACCAATTCCACTGTCAGACTCCAGAAACAAATGTTTTTGTTTGCATTTTCTTTTAAACTAAAAAAATCATGATAAATTTGACAATTTTTGCCCAAGTAGCTGAAAGGAAGAAATGCAGAGGAGATAAAAACAAACAATTTGAAAGCAACCAGAACTTCCAAAAGTTAGAAGCTCACTTGTTGTAAGGAAGTATCTTAGTTCTGGTTTTAAACACAAGCATTCTGCCTTCTCTGGAAGATTTTTGTACTGAAATCTAGTGATAAATGCACAAAGGAAGATTGCAGTTTCAGTACTGCAAGCACACACACACCATTTCTTAAACCATATTCACACTCTTGAATACAGAACTCAACTGACTTGAAACTTCTCCAGTCAGAAGCCTTTAAACCATCCCTTCATTTCAACTTCCTACACAGTTTTTAGATCACATGTAGCAATATCCAAGACAGCTTTTAAATACAATTTCCAGTATTGGTGGTATTTCAACTATTAAAGCTCTTGCCAAAAAGAACCCCAAAACCCTCACAACTCACCACTCCCCCCTCCCTCCACACACAACAAAACCAAACCAAAAAAACCCCAATCTTCTAAGCTTCAGACTTCCACAGCCAAACCATTTGCACTGCATATGAGGGTGGTGGGCTCCATTCTGCCAGTAAATTAACAGTCATCATAAAGAGGTCATTCAATGGCCATTAAAGCACTAAAATTGAGAGTATTCCCTTCATCATTCAGCTCACCAAAGTAAAAAGCAGTAAGATCTTCCTGCATCAAAATAAACCAACTCCTCTCTTCCAATAAAAGAGACTTGGGATCTAACAACCAGACTACTCAGAACAGTTTCTATCACATTGGAAAAAACCCCAAATTTTTAAACACGTTTGGCAAGGAAAAAATAGCTACATGATACTATTTCAATAATAAAATGTTCATTCTAATCTATACACATTTCCTAATATTTCTCAACTATCAAATTTAACAACACAAGGAAATCCAACTGAGACCATAAACCCCTCTTGTAAGATAAGAAGTTGAATAAAGGTTTCAAAAGAAACATAGAACATGACTTGATACATTCTTTTTAAATTGCTCATTAAGATACCTGTTCAAATTCTGACTCATACAAGTCAGTAATTTTGCTTGGGTTTGACGATCAAGAGCACATGCATAGAAGACAAAATAGAATGAGTACTCCATACATTATCTTTCCAAAACTGAAGGAAGTGAAGGAAATTTGCTAGGATGTAGAGACCTGGATCAGAATTCTCTGTTGGCCACAGTACAATGGCTCCTGCTGTTTACGCAAATCACTGCATTTACATTGAAGCAGTCAGTAATTTCATGGGATTACTGCTACATGCTGGTTTTCTGGATATCAATCTTTACAGCCAAGTTTAAGAATTGTTAATGTCTACAAGCAAGGCAAGCTCAAACACCTAGCTTGAGGGAGGCAACTGGTTATTTATGTTTGAAAATGTCTTTTTTGCTTCATTTGTATACAGCACCATTAAAGCTCCTTCCCCCCCCTCTAAATACTGTTGCAGTATAGTGATGCAAGTAATTGCTTTTAGTTATATGTTTAAGGCCAAAGAATAAAGAATTACCTAATGAAAACACTTCACTTACTACTGAAATAATAAATGAATAAAAGTCACATGGAGAAGTCTTGCAGTCAATTAATAGAGAAGCATTACTTTATACAATTTAAATAATTGTTGGGTTAAACAAATTACAGTTCGCACTTAACCACAGACAGGAGCACATTAGGAAAGCACAGTGAAATAAAAAAAATAAAAGTGCAGAGTGATACTCCTTTTTAAAAGACAGCACCTCCAGCTGGGGCATGAATTCAGCCCTGATTCAGGAGACAAGCTCTATCTACTAAATCAACAACAAAACTTCTTGCAACAGTCCAGGTTTCACTTGGAAATCTTGCAGAAATACCAGCCAAGCCCAGCCTTGATTAGACTGCAATGAGATCATTGCTTGATGAGGTATAGCTGTAGGCTCTTGTAAAGCTGATACTGAAAAGAAATTTGTTTAAATGATACATCAGTCTTTCTTGAAATGCAAAAACTACAATGTTTAACATATATAATATATTAACATATGTAATATAGATAAAGCTGACTGCAGAACAACTTCAGAGTTCCTAAGGATATTGTTGGTACAGGAAGTGCAATGACTTTCTGTCCACCATCACAATCAATATGATTGACACTGTAAGTTGGGCATCTCAGATAAGAGTAAAGTAATAGTAATCAAGATAATGCAGCTATGGGACATTTTCACGATTCACACTTGAGCATTTTGACTTTTCATTTTCATTATCTCCACTAAGATCTCCCTCTTCAGAGCTTTTTTCTTTAAAAAGTGGAAAACACAAACTGAGGCTTGTGAGACTTCTAATTAAAGTCCTCAAAGTTCTCACTTCACCTTCTGTTGAAATACACATGTTGCTATAAAAAGCAAGTCCTTTCTTTCAAGATGTCAAATTAGGCAAGAACAAGCTGCCTTTGGGCAATTTTTTTTTTTGAATGTTATCACATACACATGCAGAGAGCAGAAAAAATGTAAAGCATTTTTTTAAAGGAACACTAAAAAATAACAGCATGCAAGAAAGCGACAATGCTAAAAGACTTTTTTCGAAAATATTAGCTACACCATTTGCATGTGGGTGGGGCAAGTTTAGAAGACCATCTATGTTTAAAGATCAAGCAAACTCAATCATGCACCATTTTCTTTGTGCCTATTGCAGCAATTAACAGAAAAGGCAAGGGGGGTAAAAAATAAAATAAAAAGCCTTGCGCTTGGCAGGTGAACTTGATACTTTGCCTACCTGGTTCAGGACTATTTCTCCAAGTCTTGTTTCATTTACAGAAAGAAATGTTCCCCCCATGAAAGAGGGAAGCCGCCAGGGCTGGGCCCACCGCTGGGCACCAGCAGCGTGACTGTGCACTGACCTCTCCCAGGGCAAAGCGCTTCCCGCACAACATCAATCATGGAATCGTCCGGGTTGGAAGGGACTTTTAAAGGTCATCCAGTGCAGCCCCCCTGCAATGAGCAGGGACAAAATTCCAGCAGCTGAGCACACGCTTATCACCCCGTTAAGACTGGGCTTGTTTTCTCCTCTTTAGCATGCCTTCCCCCCTCTGACTTTTGGTAATTTGGTGGATCAAACAACACTCTTGTTTTAACTGACTAGATGTCCAGCTAACAAATTCCCAAATACTATTTGCAGCTTCTCTTCCCCCAGACTCTCCCTATGATACCTGTAATAAAAAAATTCCTTTCCTATCAGCAAGTGAAAGAGCCACAGAACCAAAGAAACTAACACCCAACATGTGTGTTGCACAGAAAGTGTTGCACAGTGCTCGCTCACGAATTTTTCAACTACAGTATATTTTATGATGCTGCTTTTCTGCCAGTTGTGCCATATATGCTAAGGAAAGCAGGAAATATCTGCACCACAGACTTCCCAGCATTTACATAAAGAGGCAACTTTCTTCCAAGGCTGATCTTGCTTTTGAGACTGTAAGAAAGGAGACAGGGAGAATTTTAGAAATCCCCCTTAAGTAGCTGCTATCTGAGACTCCATTCACACCTTGTTACATTCCTCTCCTTAAAAAGTGACAGTTGGCATCATCCACCCTTCACTTACCCAGAGATGCTCTGGACTAGAGTGAGACAGAGCTTCAGAGCCAGCTAATGCTTAAGCACAGTTTGAATCCACAAAACCAGAGTTTTCCACAGGTATTCTGAAGGATTCGGTCCAGTGGGTTTTCTTGGATCGCCCACTGATTAGCCACCAGCCTAGCTGAGAAGGGACGGCACACAGAGAGAAGTACAGGTGAAGCGGCATTTCCTCATCCATGGCAGCCCAATCATCCCCACTCAGAAAGGGGATAACTCAAGTCCAAGAGTCTCTTCGGCTGAGAAGAGGACTTTACATCTCCCCCAAGGAGGGACTGTTTTAACCACCTGGTATTAAATTATTCTTCCCAGTAGCTTTCCACCACTGCAAGCAGTACAGAAAAAAAGCTGAACACCATGATGGGTGGGCCAAATCAAGATGGAAGATTTTGCAGCTAAATAATTGTAGTCCCAGGGACATGAGTCTCAGTCCTGGGCTTCAAAAACAGTACTATACATTTATATCCAATGATGGCAAATTAAAATACACTCTGAAATTTAAACCCAAGGATCAAGGTTGTCTGTTATCCCTAGGTCTGTGCCAATGGACTCAGTTTTCTCTTTCACATTGTGTAGTTCCACCTAATTATTGCCTTACAACAGATTCAGTCTACAAGGTTCCCAGCCCTAGACACTTCTCTCCACATACCACAGCCACATCCTCATGCCACAAATACTTAAGCCTGTTACTTAATACCTAGGTAACATTATGAATAAGTATCACTGATCAGTCTTTAGATGTAGCACTTATTAGCCATTGCCAGAAAGGTGGAATTATTTGAATTGGCACTTAATAGCTAATATATACATAATAAAGTGGCTCTTTATTCCTTTCCTCAAATGCTCTCAGGTTTGCTATTCTGTAATTCAGGGTATTGGTAGGAGGCCAACAGACTGGCAGTCATTTTTCAGCATATACATATTCTGACTGTTGTTTCTTGGAAAACAGCAGTAGGGAAGAGATCTAGAAACAGATGGTTTCAAACGTCCTAACCTGTAAAGTCCATAATGCAGTTGTTTCAAAGCTGGGAGAAAGGAACCAACTAGGCAACTCACAATGAAACCAACCGAAAAATAAGATTAGAAGAATTTCTGCTGTGGATAAAACAGGACTTCTTGACCTCTGACACCTCCTGGCACTTTTAAAATGGGAACAGGCAGAGTCCAGAAGACTTCTAGACAAAAGCATATATATATNTATATATATATATATGCATCTTTCCTACAGATCTAGAGTAAAATGCGCTTTGCTAATGTGGATTTTTTTTCCCCACAACTACATATGGATCTATTTTAATGTGCTTTCACCGTGCAACATGAAAGCTGTTTTAAGAGCAAACCCCAACAATTACTGAAGATGGGGGCTTCTTAAGTCAAAATACACCCAGATGAAAAACATTTTCTAGAAAACATGATGTATTTCTCTCACTTACGTCCAATACAGTGAGATTAAAGCTGTGAGCATAGAAGAACTTTATAAAAGAGAGAGAAAAACAAAAGGCAACCAGAAAGTGCGTATATATCCAAGAGAGACCCCCCGCCCCTCGCCTTCGGAGCGTGGATTTGTTTAAACAACGAGGGAGATACAAAAGGCTACCCTAATTACTCAGAATTTACAAGTGCAACAGCAGCGGAGAAAACTCAGCCTGGGAGCCGGGAGTTTCAGCCTCCGTACCCTCCTGCGCCAGGAGCCCCGAGGGGACCGGGGGAGGAACAGCCCAGCAAAGGGGGGCACCGCGTTCGCCATGGGCGGCAGGAGCGGCAGGAGCCCGGGTCGGAGCCCGGGTCGGAGCTCGGCAACCTGCCGGCCCGGGAGCGGCTGGGATGCGCCGCGCTGCCCCGGGGGGCCGGCAGGGAGCCGGGCCGGGTAAAGCT
>VXBX01008134.1:116888-259561 GCA_013400415.1 Scytalopus superciliaris | reverse complement strand
CCCCCGCTGCCCTGCCCGCCCTCCCGCCGCCTGGCACCGCCAAGGCGGGCCGGCTCTGCCCGTCTGGCCGCCGAAGGCAGGGCAGGGAGGAAAGGGAAGGGAAGGGAAGGGAAGGGAAGGGAAGGAACGGAGGGAGGCAGGGAGGCGTTTTCTGCCGCGGCCTCCCTCCGAGCCCCTCCGGGGACAGCCCCCCACCAGCCCCGCCGGGGCCTCCCGGGATGGAGCAGTGGGAAAGACAGGTGAAGGCTGCGGGAAAGGAACCCAACAGGGCAGAGATTTGGAGTCCCGGACTCGAAAAAGTTTGATGGCAGAGTGCGAGGCAGGACTGGAAGTGCTAATCGTCACACAAATGTTGTTTTATGGATAGGAAATAAGGCTTAGGGTCGCCTGATACCGACATTGAGTCAGGAGTGGGGCTGGGAGTGAAATGCTTGTTTCTTGCAGTTCTCTCCACTTACTTACATCACTTTATAGGTGGTTTCAGTGCCTTAAATGAGGACCAGATTTTGCCTGGTATATGCAGTGGGATTTCAAGGTTTTGTATATTGATGTGACAGTTCACATATTTTGCTTTCTGAAAGTGACCATTATGCCACTCTGATTATGTAGTTTGATCCTCTGACTTCTGTTTCAGCTGTTTTATTCCTCATAAAACTCTCCTGTCTTGCACTGAAGTAATTTGTTTCTGCAGTAGTTCCAACATTAGCTACAGGATGTTTATCTAATACTTAAAGAGAACTTTGGTTTCAGATTGAGAGCATTGGAATCATCAATCACAGCAGCAGATTGAAGGACA
The DNA here is from genome assembly GCA_013400415.1 of Scytalopus superciliaris. NCBI lineage: Eukaryota > Metazoa > Chordata > Aves > Passeriformes > Rhinocryptidae > Scytalopus > Scytalopus superciliaris. The sequence goes on along the minus strand of VXBX01008134.1, from coordinate 258,765 downwards.
TATAGAAACAAGAAAAATGACTTGCAGATCCTCTGTCAGATTTCTTCTCTAATTATCATTGTCTAAATATTTTCTGTCATACAGACAAGTAGAAATACAAGTGGTTTGCTCAATGCCCTATATGCAGTTGGTCTTAGAATCTGAAACAAAGTCTACAGTTATGTTTGTGTAACACATACCAGGTTGTCTACTCAGTAATGTATACTCAGAAACCTACAGCTGGAAGTTTTAAAGAGCTGCAGTATACAATTTGGTTTTTGTAAGCATGATAATAAAAGAAAGATCTAGAATAACAGTTTGAACTTTAGTGCATTCCTAAGTATGCCCATTGAAATGAAATAAAATAGCTTATATCACTAACGAGAAGAGCAAATTCTGCTTCCAAAAAGGCCTTTGCTGTTTGTATCCCCTCTTTTTCAATTGCCAAACATTCATTCTTCTTCATCTTGAACATTTTACTGCACAATAGAAATTGAAGATTTATGTTATGTTTGGCTTCTAGTTTTGGTGTTACAAGTTCTGTATTGGAGAATGATGAAGAAATCTGAGCACAGATTTTAGAAATGGAAATCTGGAGCCAGGAACCATCATCCATTGAAAACTTTCAAACTGCTGCTGTAATTACATCAGTGGAAGATGCAGGCATGTAGCTCTTGAGAAAGCAGTTGCCTAAAGAAGAATATTGGAAAGCTTTCACACTCACAGTTAAGGGAGACCTCTGTAAAGAACAAGTTTCTAACACAGTCCTCAGTTCAGAAATCAGACTTCCTTATCTTGAATGACACCTTTTTCTGCCTTTTCTCCTTTGATGTTACCAATGGAAAATGGAGAGACCACTATGTAAAAGTTCTTCATTCATATAAGTTTGACAAATCAAAGCAAGGCAGGAATTCTCTTTTATCATATCAGTCAAATTTCTCTCTGTGTCTTTTATGTCCTCCCTCTCCATGGGACTTGAAGCTTGTTCAGAACCCAGCTGGAACCTTGCACTTGTGCTCTTCTTAAAACATTGTGATAATTTTATTACTTGGATTTCTGCAGCTTTGCCAGCCTTCACAAGGTTTCAAATAAAGAACAAAGGGTTTAGTGAATGTATTCTAAAATATTACTTTTTGTTTGTGTGATAAAAGAACCAATTATAACTGTATTTGTTTAACAAAAGCCTCAGTGACCAAATCCTCAGCTTTCTCCCTTGTCAAATGTTTTCTGAGTACACAGAAGTTTGCAATAGAATGTAGAAATGCAAGATACATCAGAGTGCCATAAATATATCAAAGAAGTAACAGGCTTTTTCACACTAAGGACAGAGAATGATGTAGTTGTGACCAGCATGATATAAAAGGGATCCCCTTCTGTAAAAACATATGCCAAAAATTTATGTATCAAAGATACTTCTCAGTGATGTACACAAGTTACCCAAATACCTCCTTCTGCCAGGCAAAAGGAGCTATCAGACTTTATTAAGGGATGGTTCCCAGATATTTGTGCATCCCCGCCTCGTAAAAACCAGTACTTCATCTGTCTTCCTACCTTGGTACTTGAAGTTTGATTAACAATTTCAAGTGAAATTTTGTTCTACAGAATTTACTCAACCTCCGTTCTTTCTGGTGCTCATATTGCATACCTCTTCCCTACTTAGTCATTGGGATTACCGAAACTGTGGATAAATTACTTTATGGCAGGGTTTTATTTAAACAGTGTCAGGTACAGTGTATTGTTAAGGTACAGATTGTTTCACTTTTGTAGCTATATGCCACATATCTTTTCCTTAAGGCACCTTGCATCGAATTGCACAGGATACCTGCAGGATGGCTCTGGAATAGGCTTTTTTACTGCAAGTCTTGAGATTATTCATTGTGTTGGACCTTGCAATGTTAGCAGGGCTTTTTTTTTCGCCATCAGCTGTGAAATTTGAGAGAAGTAGAGGCTTTTGACTCATAGTTACGGAGTAAAGAGGTGAGGTAAGACTTTACAACCTCCCACTGTTTGTTACCACTCCTTTCCTGGTGCTAATGCCAAACATCAACAGGCTGTTAAAAACACAAGGTGCCTTTGCTTCAGCCATATGAAATTAAAAATTGGTGCCCTGGAGCATGCGTAGTTCATTGACAATTTAAGTTAAGATGCTGAAACAGAACAACTGATCCATGGCCGACATTCTGCTCTGTCAGCTCAGTTACAGGTGTTACAACCTCCAGCACAGGGACAGAGCAGACTTGTTACCCTTCCTCAGTGGCATCTGCCAAAAGAACCTAGCTATTTGATAATTGTACCAAGGCAACATCTTCTGTGTAACCAGCTGTCATAGTTGCTGAAGGAATATAATTTTAGTCACCAGTGCTCTCTACAGTGTGTGATCTCTGCAGCGAAGAAGAAAAGATTCTAAAAAACATTTTCTGAGGGTTATGGTATTGTGACAATACTGTAAATCCAGTGAGATTACTGCCAGAACTCATCAGAGAAATTAGTTGCAAGATGGGAGTTATGGACTTGCATATCTTATTCCAGAGAGCTCACTGGCACAGCAATCTGTACTATTACTCTTAAAAGCTATAGGGCATGCATGCACATGTATGTGCAGCAACGTTAATCCTATAAAGTGTTCATGGTACATTTAGCAAAACATATAGTGAAATATAGAATCATAGGATGGCTTGGGTTGGAAGGGGCCTTAAAGGATCATTTAGTCCACTGTCCTATTGGCAGGGACATTTTTCACTAGATCAGGTTGCTTGAAGCCCCCTCTAACCTGGCCTTGAACACTTCCAATGATGTGGCATCCATAGGTTCTCTGGGCAACTGGTTCCAGTGCCTCACCACACTCACAGTAAAGAATTTCTTTGTAATGTCTAATATCTCTTCCTTGCCTGTGTCTTCTGATCCATTTATAGCCATTGATGGCACCCCTCCAGTCGTGCAGTTCATACCACCACATTTCAGCAATAGTGATTAGACTGTAACTTTCTAGCTGAACAGTGGCTTCCAGCTTCTTCCTGTTTCAAATCCTAATGTCTTTGAAAATTATCATCACAAAGACCAAAACAACTGAAATATTCCTGTAACAGAAGTGGATGGATTTTTTGATCAAGGAGTTCAAGGTTTGGCAAACTGCTGACAGTGTATTGTGGAGTCTGAAAGTCCTGAGAACCTGGAGAAACAGGTTGGGTAGCAGCCCAACAGACAGACATCCTGGCATATCTGGAGACCAAGAAGCTTTCCTTTGGAAACCTGCCACACTGCTTCTGATGAATTCAGCCTAATCATGCTCTTCTGCAAAACACTTTGATTTCAACAAATTACCTACTTTCTCAGAATGAAAAATGCCATGTCTCCTCTATGATTTAGGACCTTTCTCAAGTGTGTCTTGTTTCTCCTGTATTGCAAATAAGGCTTCATCAGCACATAATTAGTGCTGGAGAAAGCCTTAGAAGTTTTCAATCTTTCAGATATATATAACTCAAATATATTGAGTTCTTCAGTTCTTTATGATAAAAAAAAAATTCTATGTTCTTTACCTAGGGCTTTTTGTAAAGCAGAAGTTTGTGAAAGAATAGCATTCCATATGATGCTCTAATATGTCTATCTCCCATGATGATTTTGATTCAAACTTTGTTCTATTTTTATTCTTACCTATTCCCACAGCACATCTGCTTTGTACCTCAGAGCAATTTTCTGAGGGTGAGAGCATGCACTGCAGAACAAACTGCAGCTAGGAGTGACCAAGAGAAAAGATATGATGGTTTGCCAACAATAATATTCTTGACTCAGATCTTGAGACCTATTAGATCCATAGATTAAAAAAAAAAAGTGATGAGTCCAACACAAACTCATGTAATCCATAGCCCACTTCAGGATTTATAATTTTCACAATGTTGCATGATAACAAGATTGAAAATCAAAGAGAAGGACAGTAGCAACTCCTCATGTAGCCATATGTGAGAAGACAACATACAGGATAGAAAGAGGAGGTGAATAGGTAACCAGTTTTCCCTGGGGATGTGGTTTTCAGCTTGTAGTAAAGTTCAGCACACGTTAAGTGCTGCCTTAGGCCATAGTCCTCCAGTATCTGTATATCTGTTCCTTTTTAGTTCCCACACTAGGCCCCTTGATCAAATCATATTACAACATCTCAGATGACTACTTTACAAAGAAATCAAAAAGCAGAGTGAAAGTGCACAGGCTGAAGGACTGGTACATGACAGTCCATACTGTTTCATTGTCATCAGGCTAGCTAGGCAATGCTTGGACACAGCTGGGGGGTAATGTGGGCCAGTGACTGTCACTATGAGGCAATATGGATGAAGCCACCGTTTTTTCAGTTGTGGAAGAAAGTCCAGCATATATATATATATATATATATATTCACTATGTAGCTGTAATTGATCATATGTATATGCAGTGCAGCTTTATTAACCTGGGATTTTTTTTTCTTCATGAATTTCCATCATTTCAGTGAAGCATCATTTGTAATATTTATTCTTGTTGCTACATTTCTGATCATGGGACATTAGGGAGTATTTTTCATTGTCTATATTCTTTGATAACACACATTACATGATAGCATGTCTGTATAAACTGTGCTGTACCACTTGCCCTCATGTGCCATAAAGCAGTCACTGGACCATTTTAATTACATAAGGGACATAGCTTCAGAGGCTAACAAGAGTCTTTAATGCATTTAAACTCTGGTATCACAGCATGTTACATCTGAATTCTGCGCTTGATTAAGATGGTCACTAGAACAAGGATGGTCAAGGAAAATGCCAAAGGGAGGACTTCAAATGCCCTTTTGCAAAGAATGCTGTGAAGGCTTTTTAAAGGGTAGATAAATAGCAAGAAGCCAGAGTATGCATGAGAGCAGACATAAGCCTTGTAACCTGGTATTTGTCACTTGGACTGTCTCCATCTGCTAGCTAGCCCTAAGCAGACCTTTCTTTTTCTGCCTATCAGCCATGTAGAAATAAATATCTCTGTGCTTTCTATAAACAGACATCATTTCTTCATTACAAATGACCTTTCTACTCTCAGTTTGGTTACATAGAAAATGAACCATGTCCAGGTGAAGGTCATAGCACCTGTTAGACACTATCTAAGCTTGCATAAGGCATGAAGTAAATTCTCCTTTTGTTTTTGCAGTGCCATAGCAGTTTGCCCTAAAGCAACAGGTACACTCAAGAGGCTACAGTCCAGCAGTGCCAGACTTGTGGTATTGCATGAATGTACAACCTAAAAAGATCCCACAGTATAGCAATCATAACAAGGGTATCAGAGTATCCCACCTAATTTCTTCTGAGGGAAACAACTAATGTAACCTCTAAAAGACAATGCAAGTGGTGGGGTCCGGGATTCCTTTGGAAGATACTGAGGACAGGATAGACATTCAACATTTTGTAGATCAGGATACCATCTACATGCTTATAGGCATTAACATCAATGTTCAGTATCACAGTGTTTGAGAGATAATATTCTTTCTTTTCACAGTCTTTTTCATTATTCAGTTCCTATTCAAACTGTGTCTCATGTAGTCTGTGTAGGTGTGGGACAAGGTCTGTTTATTACACGTGCTGAAACAGAGGTGGGTTTTTTTGTTTGTTTGTTTGTTTTTGTTTGGGTTTTTTGTTTGGTTTATTTTTTTGTTTAGTTTGGGTTTTTTTCCATGAAATAATATAGCAATGAGAATTTTTAAGGCTGGAATTTGTCCAGAAATGTGGCCACAAAAATTTGCCTTAATACAAGTTCAAAGACTATAATATTATCAGCATTGACATAAAGAATCTGATATTTTGTTCATCCAATCCCCAAGCAAAAATAATTTTCTATACACCTTTATGGATGCATTTTTCCTACTCAGTTATTTTGTGCTTCATCTGTACAAATCTTGTTTACTAATTTAATGCATTACAGGCACAGTTTTGAAAAAGAATTTGTATATGTTTCTCCACAAAAGTCAGGTAAGGTAGCATTTCCCTGGAGAAGGTAAATAATAAGTCAATAAAATATGCGTAACATGATTGCATCAGTCTAACACACACAATTATTGAGCTCTTCAAATGCATACTCATTTTGTGTATTTATGTTTTTATTCTTAGAGAAAACAAAAATAACTCAAACATTATTATTTTTATGCAAATGAGATATTAATTCTCATCATTTAAAATTAATATTCACCATCCTTATATGTAAATTAATAATTTACAATTCTGTAATTATATTTAAATCACTGAGGGATGGGAATCGATGCATGTTTTTCTTCCAGTTCTTTTTAATGGAGTCTGTAGCTCTTATGATCATGGCAGATGTTATGCTTTGATATGTTCCAATATCCCTTCCTAATTTTATAGAAAACTTGATATACAAATAATGGGGTGTGAATTTCCCAGTTCATTCCAGTTATACATTCAGTGAAAAGCTGGTTTAAAATTACCTTTAAAAATCAGTAATGCTAATTATAGGAAGAACATACAGTTTCAAGCAAATTAAATCTAATTGTAGGAGGTCTGTGTAGATAAAATGAAGAATTGTGCTAAGGCATATAGAAGATTTATATGTCAAGGCCTTCACAAATATATGGCAGGATCTGTTGAGGACATCATAACTGCATCCATTTAGCTTGAAGACAGATCTACTTTAGCTTGGGAAATGTTATGTCAGGCAATGTGCAAAAGAGTATGACATTATGAACCATTGACGAAGTATAGCTTTTACATTTATAAGGTGGCTAAGATCTTCATTGAAAGCTGTAAATTCAGGCAGTGATGCATTGAACTATACACATAAATAAACTATCCTCTATATCCACAAGTTTCCTTGTCCTATGTAAACCAGTGCTGTAGTCTAAGATTTAATTAAAAGTGTTAGAGTACATGTAGCTGCACACTGAAGCATAAGCCATAAACACACACAAACATTAACAACAGAAATGCATTCCTGTTGTATTTTTGTGACTCTACAGCTTTCTGTTAGAAGCCAGTGTTCATCTTAATGATGAACATGGACAGGGATGAAACATTATGTCCTGGATCCAAGGAGAGAGTGTGCATGTATTTCTAAAAGTATGGAGTACACATGTGTTCTCCTTGCAAGGAGCATTAGTGTTGTTCTCTTTCTTGAGCACACTCTTGCCAAGGTACAAAACTAAGATTGGAATTTTCAGTGTTGTGCAATCTTATGCTGTGAGTGTAATTGATTGTTATTTACAATGCCAGGGTGTTGTTTTGGTTTTTATAAGTGTTCTTGTATGTGTGCTAATGGTTGTCTCCAAGCTACACCATTTGCTTAGCTGAGATCCTGCCTTGGTGTAGAAATGAGACATATCACATTTGTGGGTCTGTTTTGTGCCACTGGCAGAAGTGGGAACTGTGTTTTAAGCACCTATACTTGTATCATGGCAAGTATCTGTTCATTTATGAGTCACTATTTTCTATTTTTCATTAGGTATCCTAGAGGTCATATGCTTTGGTTTCAATAAAAAACACTTACTCCCTCTGCAAGCAAGTGTGTAATCAAATCCTGAGAGATTACAGGAGGGAAGGGACCCAGAAGAAGAGGTTAAAAACCAGTCCTGCACTCAGAGAAGTAAAGCACATCTGGCAAAACTATGGAGAGTAAAAAACAGAAAGGAAAAAATCTTATCTCCAGAGTATAAGAGTACAATTGAGGAATGAAAGTAGTTTCAAAGTGGCTGAAAAAAAAAGGGTGACGGGGAAGTTGAAAAATGGTAAATCTCTCTTGGCAAACTAGAAGATCACAGTCAAGATCAATGAAAACAAATGATAAGCAGTAAAAGCAAAACACACAAAACATTCCTATCTGTAAGTCAGAACAAACAATCAGAATAACAACTTCACATGCTTTTCAAATTTTTGAAGGGAGGAAAATGGCAACAGATATAGTGAGGGGAACAGTTGTAGAACCTGACAGTGGAAATGAAAGTCTTCTATGCAACAGTTTCTATTTCTGCCTAATAATTTAAAGTTTTACTGTTCTAAGTATAAGCCTAGCAATATAAATTTACCTTCAAATGAGAGCAAACATAATTTATTCTAATTTATCTGTGTTTGAATTGTATATGTGGCATATGATGACTTTATTTTAACTAATAATCTGTGGATTGTAATTTCTGCTCTTTAGCAGCCAGGTAGATTTCAATGCAGTATCTTGACAGAAATATGACAACTCTGTGCACTGATCTAGCAGAGGTGGAATAATGTCTGAGGAGTCCCAAAGCTGTACTGACAACAGAGCCTTGTATTGACAACCTCAGCATGAGTTTGTATTTCTGGAGCAGTGCAATCTGATTTTGCAACCTTGCCGTTCCCAGTATATTTTTGTATACATAGTAGCAACAAAAATTAGGATTGCAACATCCAGGTCACTCACCTGTCCTCATCCACGGACCAGGGAAATCTCTTTATGCTGTAAAGGAGCAAAAACATCCAGCAAAAACATTCAGCTCAGCTGCCTGGGTTTGGAGTCTTTGATGATGCATATGCCTAAGTTCCCATTATGGTCACTGGAGCCTACTCAGCTCACCCTGTGCATTTATCTTCAGAAGAGCTAAACAGCTCTCTACACAAAGTCTAGACTGTAAGCTTGGCTGCCTAAGACCTACAGTTGACTATAATGGGAGTTCAGACACCTCACTGATGACTGGACATCCATGTGTAGGAATCCAAATTTGCAGGCTAACACCCTGCTCTGCGAGTGACGCCGCCTGGGCTGAGCACCGGGGAGTCCCCTGGAACAGCTGGGTGGTCACGCACCCAGCCTGGCAGCTCCGAGCCCCTCCAGCACCAAGAGGCTGCACAGCCCCCACCAGCACTCAGCAAGCTGGTGGGCTTGGTGGGGTTCCTTCTTTTGCTGGGAGCAATGTACAAGGTATCTTGCCTAATGAAGAAGGCAGAGGTTATCATTTTACTCAGGACTGGTGGCTGTTTTCTCTACTGAGGGCAAACACACTGGCTGAGACCTCTGTGTATATAAACCCTAGACACAAAACATCCTACTGTCATTCACTAGCCCTTCATAATTTCTGCTAAAATAATTAGCTGAACCACTGTAGCGGGGAACAAAAGAAATAAAAGTTTAGGTCATTTGTTCTTATAGGGACTAATTATAAAATCCATTATTGTTATTTAACATGCTGTTGACTTCAAGTTTGTTGGCAGTGCTCCCTCCTATATTTCCTGAATGTGTTTCTATACACAAGTTTTCTGGAAGGGTGAGGGCTGATATAGGGAGTTTGAGACTTAGCTAAGAGGTATGATTAGTTTATAATTCTGAGTATTTGCTGCTGTGTCTTACAAGACCCCTGTCTTAAAAGATATTGTCTAGGTTATAAACTAAAAGCAAATGTTACAGGTCAAATCCCCATTTTCATATTAAACCCTTACCAAATTAAAGAAATTAAAAAAAAAAAAGAAAAATATTAGTAGAAATCCTAAGTCCTGGAATTTTCCATGTCAAGCTGATCCAATGCAGACAATACAGACTAAAAAGAGAATTTTTTTGTGCTTGTGGTTTAAATAGGATGAGATTAATATTTTTTTCCCAAATGTAATCTCTTTCTACAGTGACAGGATATCATGTTTCTAATTTTGTGTACAGAGATGGGTGGGCTGGATCACTGAGATTTTGGTTAGGGTGTGGATTTATATCCCTGCTCCTCCCTATAAAGGCTGGGGCTGCTTGTATCTGGACTCATCTTTTCTATTAATTTGCAGTAATTAAAGGGTGCTCTGTGGGATGGGGCTAAAGAGAAACCCAATTAAAATACAATACTTTTACTTTGGTATCTGCATCCTTATTTATTTTAAACCATCTTCAATGCTCTGATGAGTCTAAGTCTTCCTGTATCACATACCGTGCAAACAGAAATATGCGAGTGAACTCTTGCCAATGGCTCTGAGCAAGCATGGGGAATGTTTCAGATTACACTGTGTTTTCTTGTTCAGATCTGATCTTCTTGCTAGAAGAGGCTGAGAAAGGCAGCTCTGGGGGATTTACTTCTAGCAGCAGCAGCAGCAGCACATGATCCATCAATCGCGTGATTCTCACCACCAAGGACTAATGGGGAGGGTGAAGAAAAAGTGAATGCTGCCTTGGGGAAGCAACAGCATTTTCTTCTCCTCCTGGGCCCCCTCCACCAGCTGAATTTTTCATGGCTTCTCCTAGGCTAGAAACCTACTGCTGCCCAAACAGGGATGCAGCTACACAGCTAGTGATGAACTTCCAGCCTGAAGTCTTCTGTGGAGTTTGCATTGGCAGTGCCTCTATCAGTTTGCTACTGACCATCCTGCAGCTCCTGCCAAAGAAGGGACAGAGCCCACGGAAGATGCCCAAAGCCTCTTCCTCTTCCACCATCCTTCTCCTTATCTCCATTTGTGACATCCTTGGAGGCTTAGGTAAGTGCCAGCTTGATGTCCCTCGTCATTGCTGTGGCAGGCTCTTGTTGCTCTGAGATACCATAGACAAATGAAGCTGGAGAGTGGACAACAGAGATTTCTGAGGGAAACATGCTGTACATGTTCACAGAAAGATTTGGGCTGAGTGAGATCAGAAAATGATGGGCCTTTGGGGATAAAGGTCTTGTTTAATAGTTATACTTTAGAAATGAAAGCTCTTGTCAAATCTGCACCAAAATCTCTGCTTTAAAACAAATTAAAATCCAGAATGGTGACTGGTTCTCAGAATAAGGCGTGCAAGTGGAGGCAAGGCAGCACACTGAAAAGTAAAGCTGACATCAAACACTTAGCCAATCCTTAGGACTAGATTTGAAACCCACTATCCTATATGTCTTTAAATCCTCTCGGACCAAGTGTGCCTCTTGTTTGTGTGCCAACCACTTCTCTGGGCACATCCCATTGACAGCAAGTGAGTTTGAATTGCAGGTGCACAGAGATTATGCTGGACACAGGCTTTTGAAATGTGAGTGAAGCTCCCTTATCAAGGACAACCTTCTGCCCAGCTCCTGGCTGATAGCTGGTGGAAAAAAACAGCAGAGAATAAAACAAAATGTGTGAGTCAAAAAGAAACTAATGTGTCTTAAACTGTCCCATCAATCAATTGGTCATTTGTCCCATCAGTTATTTACTGCCAAATTAGGTATAAATTACCATGACACACGAAAATACAGGACAAGTTTGTTTTTACAATAGCATTTTTATCTTCACATTAGATAATAGAAGTAGTGCTGTTTTGTCTCTCTTGCTGCTGGGGTGGAGAGTGTGTATCTGTGTGTGTCTCTGTGTTTCAGCTAATAACTAGCCAGGTTTTCTCACAGTACTACTGAAACAAACATAAAGAGAAATAAGGAAAATATATGTGTGCATTCACCTGGAAAAGGTATTTTCAGTCAGATGAGGCCAGCAATAGATAAAGGTGTTTTTTCCCTTTGTCTTTTACTGGCAAACTCAAAGTAGTTATCCAGTATTGTCTTTGTATTAGACTCACTTTGGTGGGTGGGAAACAGTTCATTCTTGGTGGGAAGCCTGGTGGGTTAGTTCTGTTATACGTTGGTGCTTTATTTCAAGCAAACCCAGAAAACCTCATTAACAAACTCTAAGTTTCTTTTTAAAAAGGGTATTGTTCTCACCTAATTCCAAAGCCCTGCTTTGATTTAGTCCTCTGACAGAGGGGAAAAGACCTGCTTATAAAAATGAAGGCAGCAAAAAGTGGGAAATAACTTTTTTCTGCAGTGAGGGATTATAGAGAAGTGAATATCAGCGTATGAATATATGCTGGTAAAATTGTAATAGTTACTGGTTTATGTCAATCTGTTGACTGCTACCCGGTTTATTTTAAGGAAACGTGTGACAGCATCTGTAAGTAAGTGAGATTTTAATCTACATAACATTTCAAGTCTCAGCAGCTTCCGACTCTTGGGGCTACTTTCCCTGAATGATTGCACTGACATTTAAATAGCACAGTTATCCCTGCTGTGCTCCTCTGCAGCCGTCGCCTTCCTGGAGACGCACAAAATCCGGGCTGTGATGTGAAATATGTGGCCAGGGAAAAGCATGTGACTCAAATCACACCAGCAGCTTCAAAGCATTAATACAGTTTTTTTCTTTAGGTATGATCGTTAGGTCAAGTGTATGGCTAGGCTTCCCAGGCTTCATAGCTAACATTTCTGTGGTGAACGGGACTGATGTGTGGCCTTCCACTTTCTGCGTGGGGAGTGCGGTAGGTACAGAGATCATCCTCCCTTTCTCCTGCTCCCAGTTAACAGTCCTTCTGCATGGGGAATCTGAAAGGCAAACTACTGTGTCCAAAAGAAAATGTGGCTCTGAGTCAGAGCCTGGATATGGTGGTTTCAGCCTCTGCCACACCCCTGCAAGTGTGTTCGTGCCTCCCTCTGAGAGCCGGGATCAGGAGGGGCCAGGGTGCTACATGATGCCACATGGTGTGTGTGAGAATGTGGGGCAGCACAGGTCAGATTGATCCCGAGAGTTTTGTAGTATTCACTCATCACAGGAGTGCCAGGATAGCAAAGGGCACACTGGTACCAAAGTCAGGGATATGGAGCCATATATAAGTAATCTATAAGTAATCCCCAAAGGGCTCTGAACCCTGGTTGGGTTTGTGCTGGCACAGCATCACTAATGGCCTGGTGGCTCCGTCGCACTGGCAGCATGAGATTATCTTCCTACCTTCTGTCAGTAACTACAGCCTGTGGTGGCAGAGGGGACCTCCTGAAACCAGCAGCTTGGGTAGCTGAAATTAACTTTTGTGGCATGAGTGTGTGTATTTTAGACACAGAGGGACTGCAGGATAAATATACTCAAAGCTGCAAAGCTCCTGGCAGAAGGTCTGTCCCTGCCATGTAGGATTACAGCTCAGATTGCTGCTTACATGGGCATTCAATGGCTGCAACTGGCCAAGTCTAATTAAGTATCTTCTGGATTAAAACACAAGAATAAGAAAATGTAAATACATTCCAAAGGTACAGATTAAAACTCAGTTCCAAATTTTACAATTGTGTAATACTGTCTGAGACTATAATTTGAGTTTACTATACAAGAATAAAGGTCACATTTTTTTTAACAAAACATGGAGAAGGACAAATACAACAGATTGTCACTTTACGCAAATTCAATAGGAATATTGGGTTCCCAGTGAATTAATGTGTGAGCAATAGCAGCATTAAATTTTCAATTCAAAGTTTATAATGTAGAAAGGGATATGCTGCATGTAAAGAAAATTAATCAGTTCCTATAGTTTTTAAATAAAACAATATGTGTCGAATTGAACTCATTGTGCCTTATATAACTATATAATGACAATTTCAAACATGATAGTTTTGTGCGGTGGACACAAATATGAATTGTACACATCTATCAATTCTCAATTCTGTCGTACATGTTTAAGTTTTGCTTATTAGATACAAATGTTTTTGGTTTTTTTCTTTGAGGAAGGGGAAATTACCAATATCAATATCTTGTAGTAAGAATGTCCTGTTCAAAACCTGTGTTGCCCAATGTTTTAAGTTTCCCTTTCTGGCTCTTAACACAAAAAGTAATATTTTTAAACAGGGACAAAATACTATATGCAGACTGCTTGGTTTTCACTTCTATCTCAGGTTAGATGGTGAGCAACACAGCGGTCTACCACAATTTTTATTTTCCCTTTCTTTGACTGCAGTAAAATGCTGTAATTTGAGTCACTTTAAATTTAGATTTAATTATATTGGAATGAAAACTAACCCTCCTTCCACTCACTTCCCCTAACATATTCTCATGTGATTTAATAATATATTTCCAATTTTTTTTAATTTTTCTTTTAGTACCATTATTTTATTTCACTTAAAGGCAATACAGACTCCAAATAGTGAGGCTTTTGGACATCGCCTTTGAATGGTTTGCAGAGGGGTACTCACACAGGCACTGTAGCAAAATGTGTCATTTTGCTAAAAAATAAGATAGCATATGAAGATTTTGGTTATAACTACATCTGATTTATATTATTTTTGGAGACAGTCTTGTCTACATTGGATTTTCTGGAAAGATCCCACAGTTTATTTTTGTATATGCGTGTGTGTATGTATAGTAAATTGTGCATTTTTCAACTGCAGCAAATATGTAAACGAGCAGATGAAGTTACATGCTGAGTGCTATGGGTATAGTGCATTAGAAGGAAAACTGGAATTTTATTTTATGGCTCCTGTGCACCAGGAAAATGTCATGGTGTTTGAATTAAATACTGAATAATTTGTGCCACAAATGTCTAAAGACAGGGTGTACACCCATGGTGAAAGGAAATATTTCCCAGCTTGATTTGCCCTTTGGAGGATGGAATGGTAGATCTCTATTCACTGACGTTTGGCTCAGTAACAAGTATGTTGGTTTCCAGATGTAAAATGATGCCACTGTGGAACCGTGATAAAGGATATTCAGATAAGAACTGAAAGATGTCTTGGTAAGCCGAATAGTAAACCAGTTCCAGACTATTACAAAGAGCCAGCTCCTATGGGGAAGAAATGTGGAATTTATATTCAGTGGCAAAGAAAGGTCACTTATCTTATACAAGCTCATGGGAAAAATGCATAGGGTCATCTCAAGAATGCTGTCAAATTTAACTTGACTTGAGCCTGTTTCCTTGGAATTTCTATTGAACAAATCAGTCAGGGAATTCAGTATGGATCTTTTTCCAGAGAGTGAGTGATTTTCTTGATAACCATTCCTTGGATCAGGTTCTTGTGCACTGAGAAAATACCTACCCCATGCAGAACCCACACTGCATAGACACACTGTGGTTATGACCAATCTCAGTTGCATTTTCATGCCTCAGCTACTGAGAAACACTTGAAATTTTAATCTAAAATTAAAACATCCTCAATTTTTTGGGCTTCACTTATGACACTGAGGTTAGGAATGGAGAGGTAAATAAAAGTTTCTTTAATCTAGGAAATAAGCTGTGAAAGCAAAGACTGTTCAATTTACCGATGACTTGATCCATAGGCTACTACAATGCCATTCCCATGATTTTGAGTAAGATTTCATATTTCATAATCTTATCTGGAAAATACACATATTTAAACAACTCACCAGGCCAAAGGTTTCAGTTCCTCTCTTGCCCTGTGGCACTTGAGAAGCAGCTGTGACATTTGACAATTTTTTTCCCTGCAGATGTGGATCCAGCTGTTATATAGTGCTGGCTTCTGGTGGTTGTTTTGCTATGCTGTTGATTCTTACTTGGTGGTGAGAAGATCAGCTGGACTGAGGTACCAGAGTTAAAGCTCTGAATTTGTTATCATCCTTCCAACACTGTATGTCTGTGTTTGCAGCTATCTGAGGGTATAAGTGGAGCTTGTACAACCATCTGATGCTTGTATAGTTACCAGGTAATGATGGGGATGAGTGGTGTTCTAAGTGCTTAATTTGCCAGGGCAATGCTCAGATATTCATTTCCATCCAACCTGAATTTAAATGTAACTGAACTCATTTAACCTCTGGAATAATATGGAGCAAATTGTGGTCTGTAAACTTTATGGCAGTGAGGTAACTATTTTTGTCACTACTCTGTACTTGAAATTGATTCTTGCAGCAAAAAAAGTGTTATCGTGAAAATGAAAAGTTGAGAGGGGGAAAGTGTTGAATTTCATATAGTTCATTCCCCCCCCCCTTTTTTTTTTTTCATTTTTCTCTGATTTTCTGTTTTATCCACTTCTCAGCGGGGTCATTATTGCCCTACTCATCACACTTGTAAAGTTCCTGACAAGAATTATATATATTTACTGTATATTTTCCTGCAGTGCCCATGACAGAAGAACCTAAACCCTTTGGAAAGTACCATGCTTTAATGCTAGACAGAAAATATAAGGTGTCTCTAAGCTGGTTGTTAGGAGAGCAAATGTGAAATTATGTGACACTGTTCCCAGATGACACTGAGCAGTCAAGTACTGAAGATAATGTTCTTCTGGCACATGTTATTAAAATGGGGCTTTTTGAGTTAACTTCAGACTGCTGAGGATAAACCTGATTTTGTAAAGTCCCATAGTTCTAGTCTGAAACATCTAGGACCTGCCTCGTTTCCCCCTCAATGTTAGCCACAAAAATCATGAGTATTTGGGTTTGATTCTAAGATCAGAGTAAATAGCAAAAGACTTTCTACACTCACAGATCTGAATCTCCCTAAGACAGGAGCGGTATCCAACTCTTCAAATTACAAAAGATTGTTTTATTTGACTGTTAAGCTTCATTCTTAGATTTTAATTTGCTGATTTGCTCTCTGCAAGAGAAATGAAAGATGCAGAGCTCCCTTCTGAATAATAAGGGAAGGGGAGAAGTCCCATCCTCTCCACCCTACAGGCTGGAGGGGACAGGACTTTTATGTGCAAGCCTGAACAACTTTGCTTTGACTCATTCATTTTCTGAAGGAGCCACTCCTGCCCCACCTGCTTTCCTTAGTTTAATGTACTGCCACTGTTGTTCTGCACCGTTTCCTATCTGTAAATCTCCATTTTAGTGAGGGTCCTATTTTTATCTTGCATCGTGGAAAGTGTAAGGTTTGCTATCTTTAATTGTGGCTGTGCTGTTTGGTGCTTGCAGTACAATTGTGCTGTACCACATGATGACGTGGGGCCTTGCAGTGCTGCTCTGCGTGGAGGGGATTGCACTGCTTTACTACCCTTCTCTCTCCAGGTAAGCAGCACTCTGGGAACAGATTGTGAAATCATAGCACTGTCTGGTCATTTGAATGTCTTTTGATCAGCTTTAGAGACAGACATTCAGAAGTTGGACATTTTGATCTTGGATATGCATGTCCCACTGGGTCAGTGAGTATGCTAGAAACATCTGCCTGGGTTTTAAGAGGCCCTGAAGAAATATGCCAGGCAATACAGGCACTTGTGTGTGCTGCAGGGCTGTGATACAGCTTCTGCTATGAGCCACTGTTCTCCCACTCCTGGTTTTAGCTTTCCTTTAAATCTGAGAAAAAAACACAGCCAGTGCATGCTAAAAATCAACTTTATGTCAAATGTGAATGGGTGCTGAAGGTCTGTGAATTAAAAGTTTTCATCTGTTTGCTTCATTCCTTTTTCTTTTTTTTTTAAGTTAAAAGTGACATAGATAGAATACCCAGAACTGCCAGCTCTAGGGAAAAAAATGCATAAGCTTTTAACGATTTCTTTTCAGCTGTGAAAATGGCTTGGAACATGCAATCCCACATTACATCACGACCTATGTCCCACTCCTGCTAGTGCTGGTGGTCAACCCAATCCTGTTTAGGAGGACGGTATCAGCAGGTATGTTCCTAATGGCCAACATCAATCAGTATGTGTTATTCAGCAACACAGAAATACTGTAGAAAGTAGTACCTTTGTATTCAGTGATGTGGGACAGCTCCTCGTTAAATCATAAAGGATGGGAAGGAGTTGCCTATTGAAATGAAGATACCATCTTGATGGGGAATTTGCCCTAGAGACACACTCTGATGACATACTCAAGCTATTCTGTTTTAAATCTCTGCTGAAGATTGGCAAAGATATTTCTATGTTACTTGATTTAAAGCATTTGAGACAATGTATAGTGGATCCTTAACTCTACTGTAGCTTTGGTACCAGCCTGGACTTTGGAATGTAATTTATTCTGGTCTAAAGATAATGCTGGTGAGATCTGAGAGTTGATTTAACTTCCTGGCAGCCCTGGAGCCAAAAATGTAATGAAATGTGATCAGAATTTTGTCACTTCTGATTATGAGATTATGAAACAAATAGGAATTGTACACAACTCAGATAGGATCTTGAAGTTCCAATTTCATTTTTCAGGGCTTGGAAGAAATGAGACTGAAAAAGAGCTACAGATTCAATGCATTGTTTGCATGTAATATGATCAGTGCTAGATGTTTGCAGTATCTGAGTTTATCTACATGTTGATTATATGAAAACAGCAGGAGAAGTCTTAGTATTCTCAGTTTAGTCTTCATTCCATCTATCCTGTATTCCCCAGTAATACTCACTTTCAAAAGAACAGTTGTTCCTTTAAGAAGTGGTTCCCATAAAAGCTTTCCCTTTTTATGGGTAAATACATAAAGTATATTTGTTTGTGCATATGTATATTCCTTTTGATATCTGAACAGCATGTGGCATAACTATTTTTTCTGACAGTACATCTTCAAGTTTTAGAGGTGTAGCTAATGCTGTATCAATGACACAGTGAAATATAATGTGCATAGTAGGATAGGATCTATTCTATTTTAGTTTAAACATCACATATTAAGTATATAATTGTACCACAAATTATATAGAAGTTGTACATGCTACCTTTTGTTACAAAATAAAAGTGTGCTGACCATACTATTTAATGTTTTCAGTGGGATTGAGAGAAGAAAAACCAACTAGTAGAATATAATTAATTTTAGGAATCCAAATGTGTGTAATTATTTTCCTTAAGTATTAGACTATGTGTGAGATTCCGTGATGATAGTCCTTCCAGTTTCTGAACTGTTGCTGAAGACAAATCCATCTTTTCCTTTGTTCCCTATTTGCAGGCATCTATCTGTTGGGTACTTGTGCCTAAACTAAGGAGATATATGTATATTACTGAACATAATTTTATACTTTCCAGTTGCCTCCTTACTGAAAGGAAGACAAGGGATTTACACAGAGAATGAAAGGCGTCTGGGGACAGAGATCCAGATGCGCTTCTTCAAAATTATGCTGGTATTTGTTATTTGGTAAGAAATGCATTATTTTGTTCTAAACTGCCTTTTACCCAGAAGGAGAGGGTCAGGGACAAGAGTAAAGCCTGATGTGTTTCTTCATTTGTTTGTCTTTATGCTTGGAAGGGAAGTTGTCTAAGGAAGGAGCAGTTCTAAACGAGTTCACAAAGGGGCTGAATCATTCTTGTAAAATCACGAGTCTGTGAGGAAATGATAAACTGTTTAACCAACAGAAAAGCAAAACCCCTAAGAAACAATAGCAAAAACCTCTCAATAGGCTAGGCATAGTCTGAAGCTGTCTGGTACAGCAGCTCCCCAGGAATGTGGCCTGATAGCTTTCTGTAATCAAGGTTTCTCAGAGCCTTTTGTCACCAAACACATCACTGAAAACCTACAATAAATATGCTTCTAAGATTGGCTTCATGATTATATAATGCAGCCACCTCTGTGGACTGCAGTTCCCAAATGTCTGACAAAAAGCACAGATACGGTTATATGGCAGAAAACAAATCTCCATATGATCATGTGAAATTTCTGATTATTTAATCTGCTTTGAGTTTTGGTTTAGTTTTTTCTTTTTTTTGGTTGGTTGGTTTTTTGGTTGTTTTTTTTTTCCCCCGTCTTCCTCCATGAAAATAGGGCTTTGGGGCAGGACAGGAAAGAGATAGGGAGGAGAGGAGTGGGGCAACAGGAAATGGTCCTGGAGTAGTGAAATGACTTGGCCAAACTTACAGTGCTACCATTACTTCACTTTTTGTACACAGGTGTATTAATGCATGTTACACTGGTTTAAAAGGTAGAGCAGGGAGAAAGGCTGCCTTTTTTATCTTCTCTTGGCTTCTGTCTACTGGAGTGCTCTGAGGGGAAGTGATTGTCTTTTCTTAAGGAATAACTGAGCCCGCTTGGCTTAGGAGTGAAGTTTCCAATGTGAAGGGTGGAGTAGCCAGCAGAGAAAGGAGTGAGAGACAGCAGCAAAGGATCCTAGAAATGGCTGAAATAATGAGGAGCAGAGATTTAGTCAAGCGTCCAGGACTGTGGAGAGAAAGAGCCTAGAGGCACCACAAAAGTGTATTGCAACCTAAGGAATGGTGGCCAGCTTGATGATCTGGTAG
This sequence comes from Scytalopus superciliaris, assembly GCA_013400415.1. Lineage (NCBI taxonomy): Eukaryota > Metazoa > Chordata > Aves > Passeriformes > Rhinocryptidae > Scytalopus > Scytalopus superciliaris. The sequence goes on along the minus strand of VXBX01008134.1, from coordinate 238,996 downwards.
CAAGCACGAAAGAAAAAGCCAATTTCCCATGGACACTGTGGGGACATTTGCTTATTTCCATTCCATCTTATTCTGGGTTTTTACTGTTTAAAAAAAAAATTACAGCTCTGGTTTAGGAGTTTGTTCTAATAAAACATAAGCTTTAGAGTGTAAAAAACCTCTCTCAAAGGTTACTGGAGGGAAAGACTGAGGCAGTCCCATCTAAGAAGCTTAGTGAAGATTTCCTTCCATCCCAGAAGTCAAATCTGGAAAGACTTGGTCAAAGACAGCAGGATGGGGCAACATGAGGTAGAAGAGGTGCCTACAGATTTGGGAGGAGAGAGCAGAAGGTTTTACACTGTGATAAAAACATAACTGTGGGAAGGACATACATAAAACCCTTTGCAAAGTAGGACATGGATGCTGATGGTTTCCTTTCTGAAGCTGCCGTAGAACTATAAAGAAACGGTTTTCTAACTGTTTAGATGGCATGGGAACTTACAGCCATTTGCCACAGCCTTTGTTTAGTGTAGAACATAATTTCTGTCACAGAATGAGGCTTGATTGTGCTCATCCTTGTTTGGAAATAAGTATTACCTTTATTCAAAAAAATCGATAACATTGTCAAGGTTTTTAAAGTCTATTTTTGAGCTGCTTTGTAGGTTTTTTTTATGGACATTTTGAAAGTCTGCTGTAATCTAACACTGAAATTCTAACTCCAGCTGGAATTCCTGAGGTCTTTTACAACAACATGTGCATGTATTTGGTTTACTTATTTGTGAGCACAACTCTTTTAAGGCACAAGCAAAAGAAGTCAGCATGCATGATGTTCCTATTATGGATCACAGTTGCTTTTCATCTCAATTTTATTTTGCAATTTACTGTTCTGCAGCAAGTTCAAATTATCAGGTTCTGGTTTTGGTTTTGTTTTGGTTTGGTTTTTTTTCCCCCTTATATTGACTTCTTTGTCTACCAACAGGACTAGTTGCTAGGTGTCTGCTTTTTGGTCATGATTTCAGAAATCTTCTGGTCCCTTCAGACCGAGATTTAACAACACATCCAACCATGTTGGACTTGATGACCTTAGAGGTCTTTTCCAACCTTAATGATTCAATGATTAAAAAAATCTTACTGCCCTAATTAGTGATCTTAATTTCTATAATTTGAAAATAAAACGTTTTACATGTACTTACATATATATAACTGTATTTTCCTTCTTTCCTCCTCCAAAAGCTGGTCATCCAATATCATCAATGAGACCCTTTTGTTCTATCTTGAAATGCAGCCAGATATCAATGAAATGCCCCTGAAAAACATCAGAAGTGCTGCACTGATCACATGGATTATAATGGTAGGTCAGCCGTGACATTGCTTGGCCTTAGATATCACTGTTATAAGATTGGTGCATCTGTATAGTATGTGGTTTGTGATTTTGGGAGCTATAAACACCCTGAAAATCAAAGAAGAAAAGCATTAAGTAAGAGAAAGGAATGGGCAGTCACTGGGAGCGCTTTTCACATAGAAACTTTGCCAAAAATGTACTAGAGGCCAACTTTTTCTCCTGTTCAGTGTGGTATGCATTCTCTCTGTGAGTGATCACCACCCATTTTAAAATCCAGATCAGACCACTACAGTGATTTCTAGCCTAGCCTTGCTAATCTCTGCAGTAATGCAAGCTGCAAAGTTTTAGCTCATGATTCCTGAAGGTTTCCCCATTAAATGGGGATTTTATGGCAATTCTCTGTTCCCACGAGGGTGGGGGGTTTTAATTTTAAAAAATAACTACATCTTATATCTTGACATTCTGGTCATTATCTGGGGACAAATATATGAAAAGTCTTGGAAACAAGGCACTGAAAATGGCAGCAAGATGCTGGTCTCTTACTGTACCTTACCCTCTTTTCTCCTAGTAGAATATTTGACAAGGGATGTTTCAGAGGTGGATATTGCAGGTTCCTTTCCCAAGAGAATTTATTCTGGGGCTTTTAAATAGGTGTAAGGCCTGAGCATGTTGTGTATAGTTAAGCTCTTGAGCAGTCTGGTATTGAAGGATTAAGTGATGCAACTGATTTGATACAACAACCTCCTCTGACAAGGACTGACACATTCATGTGGCAGGGACCTTGCTGTTGCTCACCTGGAGAGCAAGAGGTCAAGTCCAGGAACAGAACTCTTTTTAAAATTGGCTGTAAAAATAATTTCCTCTTTTCCTATGAGAAAAATGGAAGCAGGCAAAGCCATTAACTTGATATGCATCCCATGACACTGGGAACAGATACATTTTTTTTGAGGTCACTTGGGATTTTCTTTTTCAGTGCCTCTCCTGATTTTTCCAACCCACTTTGATGGACATTTTCACTGGCTCGGGAATCTAAAGGAATTCCAGACAATCAATTCCTACTAATTTAAAAAGCTTGATTGTGTATGCTAGTGTCTACTCTCATATAGTTGACTTGTCTTCTAATGAAAAATATATCTTCTTTCCTGAATAAAAAGTCTAGATAGAGCTTTTGGGAGAAGTTAAAAACACACTAGAGGACTGAGCAGCTAAAATTCATGCTAGAAAATCGTTTGGTGCTTACTGTTCTCTGGGATCACCTCAGCATTTTGGAACAAGGGGGTCAAGGTATTTTAGTCCCATTTTTTTTGTGTCTGCAATGTCCACAACATATTTTAAAGTCAGCAATTGTTCAAAGAAAAGGTAGTTGTTAATACATGCAAAGAGTTTTGCTGGAGTTGAAAATGAGGCCTTGCTGGTGTAATTCCTGTTGTGCTTCTCTTTCCTAGGGAGTTCTTAACCCGATGCAAGGCTTTCTTTTCACATTAGCTTTCTATGGCTGGACAGGATGGAGAGTGGACCTGAAGTGGCGAAAAAGAGAAATACCCTGGGAATCTATGTCTTCATCAACTGTGGGGGAAAATGCCTATCCCTCGCCAGTGAACTACCAAAGCAACATCCACGATTCCAAGAAGATATCGACAACTGACAGCCAGCAGACTGATGAGGCCATAAGCATGTTGTCTGAAGGTAACACTAGCAGTGATGAGAGGTTAACCAGAAGCTCTCCCATCTACCAGGGCTGGTAGTTTTAGATGCAGAGCTGGATCTAACTTTTCACATTATCAATACTCATAAAACCACATCAATGTGTGAATCATTGCATACTCTGGAATTAGGTTTGTATTCCATGGCTTGATGTCATTTCCTGTAACCTGTGAGTGTGTGAAAGAGCATGTGAGACAGAGAGATATGGTTTATGTCTTCATTTGCCTTCTAGGAGTCATGTAAACAGGTATAAAGGCTTGATCCTTTTTCAGCAGGAGCATATCTCTGCAAAGATACATGTTTCTTATGATTAATTTTCATCCATTTTGTTTTAATCTCTCTTGTAACCTCCATATGGTAGAAGAGTCTTTTGTTTAAATAAATGGACTATTAATATGTTGGGTTTTTAAATGTGTTGTCTTGCTTGTCTTGCTCAGGACAAAATTCCTCACCCAGAATTACAGCTCTAGGATTTCTGAGGCACCAATTCCAGCCTTGCCAGTCTGGTAAAGCATTAGTGACAGCAAACTCTGACTTAAGCACAAATATTTCCTATTTGTGTAGACTCTCACTGACGTAGTTTTCTTTTAGCTTGTTTATGTGAATTTGTAGTGTGGTTTTATGAACAAAGCTGAAAAGCTTTTTTAAAAAAATTGAGCCCAGCATAGCTCCACAAACACTTAAGAATAATGGTTTCATTTCACTCCTGGTTCAAGCAAAAATAACCTTTCAAACTATTTTTAGTATGGGTTCAGTTTGATCATTATATGTACTGTCCTGACAGGATTATGACTGTTGGGGCAGGTGCATTAAGAGATAACGTGCATAGATTTGATGCTCTAAGTGCTCATCATAGAACAAGAAAAATCAATAGTCCTTTCTATGAGGTGTGCTCTGTTTTATATCTTCATCTGCTGAATAAAGAGATATTAAATCCATCCTCCTTATCTTCTCAGATACTTACCTCTTCTGGTACAGTGCCCTAAATACCTATATCCAAACAATTTCCCAGAGTGGTTCAAAGTTAAGAAAAAATGGTGACCCATGTTTCCACTAGGCTTTTGACTTCATACCAAAAGTAGAAGTGATGTGACTGAAGTCTGTCTGTGCTGGTAGCTGTTTACAACAGTTTAATGGCATGGTGGAAGCCCCTCGAGCGCAGAGAACCTCCCTCCCTTCCTTCAGCATGGGGCCAGGGCTGGGCTTTAAGCCCTGCTCACATCTACTTTGTCTGAACTGGCTGTCCCCACCTTTATTTTCCAAGACAGTTCAGTTTCAGCTATTGCAAAAAAGAGATAATAAAAAAATTGTTAAAGACAGCCAAAAGGTTAATGCAATAATAACATGAAACTTAAGCTCCTCTGTTACTCAGGGCAGTCCCAGGATAGTTAGAAATTCAGGATCAGCAGAAGCAATATGGAAAAGTATTGATTGGCTAATTTAAATAAATCGGCTTTTTGAGCTAATTGGTTGATACAAAGGTGTTAAACAATGATTGGGCAACTATTTAGGCAGATCATTATAGAGCTGTGGTTGGTTTGCACATTGTGCCCTGTAGAAATCCTTGTGGGTTTATGGCTTTGTGTTGCTGTTCTAGTTGTCAGAAGTACTGGCAGATCACCAGACCTTTCCTTTCATCACAGTCATTTGTTATCTGGCTAAGTATAAAGAGAAAGCATGCAGAATTATGAGGAGATTACATTGATCCTTTTGAAATAGAGACCATTTTTCAGGGCAATACTCATCACAATTGAGGTCAAAAGAGCAGGAAAAATGTGGAGGTGGAATTGTTAGCAAAACTTTTCAGATGCTATGGTGTGGGCCAAGCTGCAAAACCCTAAACCAAAATTAACAGTCTCTGACTTCACGGGAATAATTATGTGGCACAAAAGCACTTGGGAGGTGACAGGCTGTACCAAGAAGCCCTGTGAGACGGATGACTAATCCCTCCCTCACTGCACTGCTCCAGGGCACCTGTGGGGCATGGACAGATGGGGTGCCCCAATCCTGGTCCCTGCAAGGCCGTGAGCAGCCCCTGAGCTGTGCCAGGTGGCTGCTGGCACTGGAGCACTCCTGTCATGGGACAGCTTTCTGCAAGGGCCATGCTTTGCTCCTCTCCTTTTCTTGTTCTTTCAATGTTGTCCTTGGAGTGAGTGTGGTGTGTCTGTGTATTAGCAATCTAGAGGGATGTCATCAGGAAAAGTTAAGACTCATCTGAAGCTTAACAAAGACAACTAACCTAATTTTAATGGACTGAGAAATTGATATGGAGCACTGCAGAACAAACAGACAGTGGTTTTTGACTTGGAAAAGAAGTAGGTGTGAGGGGAGTTTCCTCACCTGCTGTTCATTCCCAGCCTCCAGTGGATGGACAGGAGGCATTCCTTCACAGCTTAAAACAGGGTGGTAATTGGTTCTGCTCATGTGTAACCACAACCACCGTTAGTTTCACCTCACACAGACCTTGTTCTTGCCTCCAAGCAAAGCATTGCCTTCTTCAAGTATTGCAGCAAATGCCATTCTCTTCCCACCAGGAACATGCTTTTGAGGTACATTCCTGATTGCCCCCACTGCCTGTGCTTGCTGCATTCATGTGATGGGGCAGCCACAGGCTACCACAGATGGCTTCATTTTGAGGGAAGCTAAGTGTGTGCTTTAAGGATCAGCAAGGGCAAGGTATAGACACCACATCCTGGGCAGCACGGCTGTAACACCAGCCTAAACACTGCCTTAATGTGCCATCCACTGTCCACTGAGAGGAGTCTTGTTCTTGTCAGCACACAGAAAAAAATCCTAGCTTTCATGTGGATGATGATTTGTATCTGCTTAGTTATCATGCAGGGTGCTCTGGTGGATGTGAAAAGTGCTTGTCTCTGAATATTTGTTTTCTAAGGTGTGTTTCAAACGTGGCTTGGCTTAACAAGGGAGAGCTTTTGTCAGTGCTGAAGTCCATAGATGCAGTCAGAGACTATGGTTTTCATTTTACTCCATCTCTGGGAGGGGCTCTCTTCCATAATCACACAGCTCTTCCATTCATGAGCAGGAAGCAGCTGTTTCTCTGGAACAGCAAGGTGTGACTCAGAGAAGTAAACAGAAGTAAAGCAAGATCAGATACTGTCTAACAAAATACATCTAGCTGAAGTATTATTTCAAGAGCACAGCAGTTGTCAGTTTTAGAGCTTGTATTTTTGGCATATTAGAGCACAACAAAGCCTTTTTGAATTAATTGAAGGGGAAAACGTAAATAAATAAAAAAAAGGAGTTTAATCTATGCACTGAAATATACTTACTGTAGTGGAATCTCATAAAGAGGATATATATACATACAGGGCAGAATTGCCTCTATTTAACACACTTCTCACCTCCCAGCCTGCTTATCAAATCCAACCATACACAGTAAGTGTTCTCTGTATTCACCAAAACTTATTTTTAAGCACTGAAAGATAAAAAGAAAGCTTGTGGGAAAAGTGCCTTCTCATATCCTGTAATACTTTTTTAAACACTCCTAGTTGTTTTCTGCTGGTGGAAGAGGACATATGGAACTGTATTTGAGCTGCCAGCCTCACGCATTTAATTACTATTTTATTTGGCCAGATGTTCAGGCTAATTGCAAAGCTGAAATATGAGCGCTAATAAAATAATAAACAACTTGAATAGGCAGATTTCATGCATACCAAAGCTCTGTGTTTATGAGGTCCACCATATGTCTGAATACCAAAATCACAACTACAACTCTCATTAAGCCCTTCTGGTCTTGTAGACCAAATGCATGGAGACAGCTAGAAAGTGAAATGTTAAATGTGATCCACCCCCATCCCTGTATATCTATACTTGACTTGTACCTCAGTAATTGCCTCTGTGTATTCATGCTGAAAATTTTTCTTACTTTTTATGGAATCTTCAAGTTTAGAGTAATCCCAGATGAAAATCACTAAACCACATGGTAGTTAACGTAAGAGGAGTCAGATGATGTCTGGGTCATTCATCTTTTGAGGAACAGACGTACATAAGTGTGGACATTGAAGCTGGTAGCTGAAGAGGTGCAGTCTTACAGGAAGAAAAATAGGGAGCGCAGTCAAGTCCAGGAATGCAGGGGTGAATCTGTTTTCCTGGTTTATGTTCCTTAGGGTATGCTGTGAGCTGTATTGAAAGTTGGTTCTTCCACTGCAGCTCTCTTAAGTAAACTCCTAAACATTCAGGGCACTAGACTACCGGGGGTTTGTAAGTAAAGTTTTCAAAAGGCTGACAAAATTTGAGCCTGCGGCTACCAGGGAAACCATCCAGTGATGAAGGTGATGGGAAGACTTTCTGTTGCTCCTGCATCTCTTGGTTGCTGGGGCTCATCACATTTTAAGCTGGCAAGGTTTTTAAGATTTCAGGCTTCTCCACAGGGGACATTTGTCTCTGCAAAGCCAGCCCCCAGAGCTGAGGAAGCTTGCAAGCTGGCAGCTCATATTGTCCTGGGCTCTGTCCTGTTGTGTGTGGCATTACAGAAGGCACTGTGGGTTTCTTCATGCCCTGGTGTTGCACTGGGATGAAGTTCAGGCAGCCTCTGCCCTCCCTTCTGTGGGTAGAACACCAGGTCTTAAGAGGTGGACAAGAGCCATGATGGGTTGAGATGTGTTCCTCCTTCTGGAGAGTGGGAGAATAAGTCTGTTAATAAAGACAACCTTGTGGATGAAGCTTTGTCCTGCTCTAGTTTTTCACCAGCTTTCCTCTGCCTTCCTCTGAACACTTTCACACTGCATAGCCAAGAGGGACACAGAGGATAAAGGAGGCCTTGGATCCTTGTCCCCAGCTGCCTCCACAGAGGTACCCACCTACTCATGCATGTGTGAGCCTCCTGAAAACTCTTGAAACTGTGTAGAAACAAACATGACCTCTTCTTCATGCTTATTGAAAAAGGTACTTTTTAAAGAAGAAGCTTTAAAACAACGCAGTGGGGTTGGTTTTCCACAATGTAAGGAGCCAGTTGTGATGGCTGGGTTGTCCTTGCAGCATCCTCCCTGCTCAGGGGGCACCGGGGCTCAGGAAGCGCAGAAACACTGGCAGCCATTCATTGCAGCTGTAGCCACATGACAGCATCTGCTCCTGCTTTGCCTGCTACAGCAGATCTTGAGTGAATTTCTTGGGGGGAAAAAAGAAAAAAAAAAGGCAACAACACAAGTCCCTCCTTAGGCCAAAGCACTCGACCAAGCACCACCTTTTATGTGGCAATGAAACGTCCTCCCAGCCTGCCCCTGGTCACGCGCCGCCATGTGACAGGGGGCACAGCATTCTTCTCACCAGCCCTTTCCTCAAGGCACCAGACATGACTTGCCAAGGATCAGAAGCATTCCCCCAGCCACACTAAGTGCTCTGTGTAACAACCCAGCTCTGCTAAAACCCTATGTCAGGCAGCCAGCCATTCCCTAGGAATGCAATTACACTCAGAACAATGCAGTGCAGGCTAGATAAGGCAGCTTTTTCCTTAGTTCCCAGGGACTTTATAGTCTGAGAGCTGGTATACCCAGATTCCTTCAATATAATGTTTGAATTTAAAATGAAAAAAAAAAAAATTGCATCTACCTTGGCAAAATACTTTTTGCTAAAGACAAAATACTTTTTAGTAAATATCCTTAAGTGTAAGAGAGGCCTTTCTGCCTTGTTTGCTGGGCTCTGACATTGCTGAGCTCCATGACTTCACTGGAAATGAGGCTGATGTTGAATAACTGGAAACCTGTGAAAGGCATGAGTGGGTAAGCTGAAGACACAAAGGCAGCCACAAGGCTCCACAAGGAGAAATATTCCTCTCTTCTAGAGGAATCTTTTTTTTTTTTAATAGCACTATCTTCAAGTATTAGTTTTATTGGTACATTACTGGGAAACAAAAATGGCATATAATGTTTTAATTTATTTTGTGAAGATATCATACTGTAGATACCCACTTAATGAATTCATTTTATTCCAGATCAGATTCTGATCATAACTATGAAATTGTGGGGTGGCCTCTTGCCTTGCTTCTGCCAACACTCGTGAAAGAAACTGATAAATACCCAGTTACATTTACACAAAAACTCCTATGTCAGGGCACATATGCATTGCAACACACACACACACACACACACACACACACACACACACACAAGCATTCTTTAGGTTTTAGAGGCACAGAAACATGGTTTCTGATGATTGGTAAACCATAAATTAATTGGTTTTGTGTTAGAACTGGTTTTTTTTTTTTCTCCTCCAAATGTTATTGCCTTTTATTAAAAACCACCATCAACAAGCACCCCAGAAGATACTACCTGAAATGGTGAACAAATATTCTGTTTACAAAAACTTAAATTTTCATAAAAATAAAATTTTAACATTCAGTTCATTGCTACTCGAAAATATTCTTCAAAAACACCTTAAAAAATTCCAGCAGCATTCTCTCATTAAATTGTCATTGCTTTGCTTTCTCAAATTCTTTTTTTTTTTTTCAGGGCCATTTTCCAGTAACTGGTGTTTGGTTGGTTTTGGTTTATTTCAACTGACTCAAGCAATAATTTATGACCTGGGTCTCCAAGAGGCTATTGTAGAATATTTGCTTGAGAGAAGCAAGTCCAATGATGAAATCCATCTTAGAAAAAATCCAGCGAAAATGCCATTCTAAACGTTGGTAGATTAGAAAGGTTACATTTTTTTCTAATTGCTTTGATATGTACTCCTTGATGAAGTCATAAGACCTGGATCTCTAATAGGGATATGGGGGAAAAAAGGGTGTCTGTGTGGGCTGACTGAACCAGAGGCTCTCTGCCTGTGCCATCCTCTGTGGAGGAAGGTGAGTGGGTGGATCATTAGACATGGTCATTTCATTGTGCTATAAAGATGGAAACACCACACTGAGGACTTTTCCCATCAGACCTCGTATTCCTGGCAGTCTAGGTTCCCATCCACCCTAAGTGCCTGTCGTGTGAAAAGGGGAGATTTTCTCAAGCCCTTAATGCTTGATTAGTCTGTCAACGCCCTTGAAGGACTCACATGGAATAACACTCTTTATTAATAAATTTTTGGCAGGTTAAGATTCAAGGACTGCCTGTGGTAATATTTGACTGCAAAACTCTATGAAAGTAATATAGCAATTCAAAGAGTAACTAACAAGCCCTAATCCCTAACAAAAGTTAGCTCCAAGATAATCATTCAGTGTGCACAGAGTACAGTTCTTGCCCACTAGACATCCCTGTGGGAGAGGACAGGTTCAGCCTGTCGACTGATCCCAGAAGCTACTCTGGAGTCTTCCCTGAGTTCTCCCCATTCTTAACTTACTTTTATACGATTCCTTTAAGTTTAGATGGAGTTTGAGTGACTTTAGTCACACATCTTGCTCACTGAGAGATGGTTGTACCTTGAGGGTGGGTATTTCAATATAGTACCTGAGAAAAACTTGAGACATGATCATGTGTCAGTCCAAGGAGAGTGATTTTGCCACAGTTGCTAATTCAAGGACATCTTCCTTTATCTCCCTTGGTTTTCAGCTGCTGTGTGACTTATCAGCTGGGAATTACCACCGAGTTCCCTCCTCTGCAAGGGTTTTGACAGACCATGGTGTCTCCACTCTGCTCTACCCTCCATTTAGTGTGTGGGAGGTCGGGTATGCTGACTGCATTCCATTCAGGGAGTAGCAACCGTATTTTTCCCTATAACTTCCATACCATTATCCCTTTACCCTCAGTCATCTTCCCACAGTGTCCTCACTGTCAGTACTCTCTGCGTTTTCCATGCAGTTGGCAGGACACTATGGCTGGAAGGATTGCAGGAAATCTCAAAAATGTTTCTAAGGCCTTTCTGTCTTTCCCTTAAAGAAAATATTCAGAATATTTCAGGAACTGCAACACAGCACGTAGGGATGCAATCCTCACTTGACACCATGGATTTTCAGGAGCCTAGAGAGATAATTCTTAGTTTTGGAACTGCAGAATTGCAGTTCTTTACAACTAAATCCACTTTCATTTGTTGTGCATTTCTGAGTGTGATAAATTACTCTAGCAAAAGACAAGGGTGCCAAACTTTATCCCAGTATTTAACGGAAAGGATTTGGAAATTGAGCAGAATCTTTTTGTGATCTTTTGTATTGAGATAGATACTAATTAATTACATAGTGAAGCCAAGGCTTCTTCTGTGAAGGTAGTTAGACCTTGCAGCCATAAAGAGGATATAGCTGCTTTCCTGCAGCTATTAGGTTTTGTGTTCTTTTGGTTTTGCAAATATATTCAAAAGGAAATGGAAAAAAATTATCTCCAAGGAAACAAAGATCTTCCTTCCTATTGGGAAAGGAGTCAGCAAGGATGATAAATTTCTTGCCAAGTAATTTCTTCACTTAAGAGACTTCAAAGCTTTAAAAATTACTTTTTATATCACAGAGCTTAGATATGAAATTGTGTGTGCACAAAGATGATCTCACCCTTGACTGGAAATGATACACAGAAGTGTGGCAGGGAAATGAGTACTTTTGACTGAAATGCTGATACTATATCTTCCCAAAATAGCTCTAAAAAGTACCTTTTAATTGTATTGCATCCTGACAGAAGTGAGAAGCAAGTGTTTAGGACTGCTCAATGCTTCCAGTGTTAGTTGTCACATAATTTTTGGACTAAGAAAATATATGTAGGATAAATAAAGGAAAACTAAACTATAATTTTAGTTCAACAGTCATGTATTTTCTTGAAACATTCCTGCAAATGACATGACTAAAAATAGGACCATCACATAGCATTTATTTAAGAAGCAGGTAAAGTGAGAGCTTTTACATAGCACTATCTATTAAGCTCCAGCTCTGCTGTGCTGCCTCCTTTACCTCTCACATTCTTTATTCTGAGAAGCTGTTACTGCTGGTGGTTCGTGGTCTTGTGAGAGCTGAACAAACGTATTTGTCCTAATGGTACATTAATGTTGTGCAGATTTCAGAACATGAACTGACACAAGTGCCATGAAAAGGCATTACTTTCTGTTTTTTGAGTATTTTATGACGTGGTAAGGTGCTCATCATCAGCACACCAGTTCTTCTAGCACCTGTGCCCTCCCAAATGTTATATATTAACTTAATGCTCTAAGTCCTTAAACACCTAAAAACTAGATGATGTAATACACAGGACTGTTTGTTCTCAGTGCTAATTCCTTTTGAAGGCTTTGACAATCTTTCAGCCTTAGCTTAGGTCAATGTTTCAGGCTGTTACATGGTCACAAAGAAAAAAAATCCCATTTCAAGTTGATTCCCCCACTAAGTACCACAGATGCCATTTGTGCAATAAAACCCAACTAAAAACTACACAACTCTATTAAAGCTAAACAACCCTCTCCTCCTGCATCCTTTGAGTCCCAAGCAGAGAGAGGAGCCCATGGGAAGTTATGACTGTGATACCTTTGCATGAGTTGGAATATTCTGAAGTTCTTCAAAACCCTCCAACTGCTCAAGCAAAGTAGAATTTTAGCCTTGCTATCTTAAAGAGAAATTAACAATTTACCTTGATCAGAACTATAGTCCAGGTTATTTTACATGGAGAAACTTTTCTAAGGAAACTTAACCCAATCTTAGTAAAATTGGTTCCTTACCAGCTGTACAGATTTTTTCCAATAAACACCTGATGTGAGCAGCCATAAAGGTGATCCGGTTAAAAGGGAAAAAAATACTCAACAGGAGAAGTCTGCTGAAATTCTGAGAGAAACTGCCTGCCAGCCTGGGAGCTGTGAGCCTGGGGACCAGAAGCATCCCTGAGAAGCACAGCCATCATCTTTGAAGTGCAACTACCTAGAAACCAGAGACACCCTGAGACACTCTCAGACAGAGTGCAAAACCAAGGAACTGTAATGGTAACATCATCCAGTAAGCTGAAAAATAGCCTGGAAAGAGGGGAAAACATAATGAGAAAGCATTGGTACTGGTAACTGCCATTGGCTGTTCTAACTGCAAGAACAGGAAAACTTCCAAAATGGAATAGAAATCATAATGTTGGCTGTCCCATGTGAAAAACAGAACTTAAATGCATCTATTGGCTGCTTGAAGTGGTTGTGTCCTATACCCTCTTATGTCTCTATAATACAGAAATTACCTTCTATCCACATCAGCTTCTCTCTTCCTGCACTGCACATACTTGCCCCTTTCCTAAACAGGTCTGCATGAGCTGGTTCTGCAAGATCTTGGCTCCTGTTGGGGATGCCTTGCTGACTCCAAACTCTATGACATGGATCACCTTTGAAGGGAGACTGCCCGTTCTATTCCCCCACTGAGCCCACGACTGGGGCTGGTCTGGTTTGTCCTCCCACCTCTGGGACGGCTGGGCCCCTTCAGAGATCTAATAAGCTTGGTGTCACATCTATACATGCAAGTAACCTACCCAAACTGTATCTGCTGTTATATTATTGGTAAGTTTGCTTCACTAGTGGTAACTTAGTTGTAACCTGTAACNTTTGTGGTAATCTGTAATAAAGTAAAAAAAATTAGAGGCTAAAGCCTCCATGCCCTGTGTACATATGTACATACATGCCCTATGTACATACCTGTGATCAGGCTGGGTAACCCTTTAGATCATGACACCACATCACAACTTAAGTCACGCAACTCCAGCTCTTAAGTGCAGGATCCAAAATAGCCAGAAAAGAATAAGGAACAACACGCACAGAATTCTCTAATATCAAAATATAGCAATTTATTCAAGACACTGAATATGATCTGTTGATTCTCTCCTTAAAACAAATGAGCTACAATACACAAGGTGAATTTGAAGAAAGTGTGTGGGGGGAGAAACAAAATAAGGGTTGATGTTGTTTCAACAGAACCTGGGAAATGCTGAAATGAGAACCAAGTCTGGCTGCAAGTCTGACACAGACAATAAAAACTGCAGAAGCCAGAATTCAGAACTTCAGTGAGTGGCTGAAAGAACATTTCTGCAATTGACAAAGAACCACATATTTTAAAAAGGCAGTAAGAGGAAAAAAACAGAGGAAAAATTAAAAAGGGAAAAAGAAAAAGAAACCCAAAAACAAAGCAGACCCTTACATTTGACAAAGTGCACTTCACTTGGCTCTAAAATTAGCTANGCTGCTTGAAGTGGTTGTGTCCTATACCCTCTTATGTCTCTATAATACAGAAATTACCTTCTATCCACATCAGCTTCTCTCTTCCTGCACTGCACATACTTGCCCCTTTCCTAAACAGGTCTGCATGAGCTGGTTCTGCAAGATCTTGGCTCCTGTTGGGGATGCCTTGCTGACTCCAAACTCTATGACATGGATCACCTTTGAAGGGAGACTGCCCGTTCTATTCCCCCACTGAGCCCACGACTGGGGCTGGTCTGGTTTGTCCTCCCACCTCTGGGACGGCTGGGCCCCTTCAGAGATCTAATAAGCTTGGTGTCACATCTATACATGCAAGTAACCTACCCAAACTGTATCTGCTGTTATATTATTGGTAAGTTTGCTTCACTAGTGGTAACTTAGTTGTAACCTGTAACATTATATATATATACACACACACAGACACACATATACACTTTATTCCTGCCACTATTTGGTGCTGCTAAAATTTACTGTTGCTATAAACTAATCGCTGATGTATCATTGATTGTTGCTATACCAATGCTTGTAGGTGATGCTTTGTAATAGCTTGGTACACATTAATATACNACAAAGAACCACATATTTTAAAAAGGCAGTAAGAGGAAAAAAACAGAGGAAAAATTAAAAAGGGAAAAAGAAAAAGAAACCCAAAAACAAAGCAGACCCTTACATTTGACAAAGTGCACTTCACTTGGCTCTAAAATTAGCTATTTTTTTTCTTTTTTTTTTTTAAACAAATTAAAAGGAAATTTCTAAGATGTAGCATGGGGTTAATGTGTGTATAACCCTGTAAGTCAGGCCCTTTATTGCCCCATAAGGGACCCAGTGTTTTCTACATAAAAGATTCAGTATCCTTCTAACCCACCGAGTAGAGTGGTTTTCAGAAACTGGGTTTTTTTTCACTTCAAGGCCAGTTCCAGACAGCCAGCAAGGATAAAAATCCAGCAAGTCTCTGGATCCTGTTTGGCCACTTAGGTTCTTCCATTTCTCTTCTGTTACAAAGAACTAGAAACAAAATTATAAAAAGAAATTCTATGACAAAATGAAGTGTTCCCCCCCCCCCGGCTTGTTGCTTTGTGCAGTTCTGCTTCAGGGGAGTCACAGAAAGGCTCTGCTGGCCCGGGAATGTCACTCTGGTGAGGAAAGGGAGAGCTCCCACGAGCACAGCTCTGCAGCTCTAGGCTGAGACACCCACCTTACACTACTGCCTGGAAAAGCCTCTGTCTCCCCACTGCTCATGTCCTAAAGAAACCATCTCCTTAGGCTAGGATTAACCTTTGCAACTACAACTTCTGTCTCCCTTAATAGCTGAAAAATATCTACTACAGCATCTTTGAGGATTTTCCAGTCTTTAGGGTCTCGGGGAGGGGAAGGAAGGTGAATTTTTTTAGCTCCTCAAATATGCTGCTTTTGAATCTGATGGCCTGTATAGAAAACTTATAATAGCAGCCTCTCTCACTTGTGGGCTTTGCAAAACAACTGATACTCAAATTTTCTCTTGGCTTCTTACCTACATGTAGGCAGGCAGAGGAAAAGTGGTGCTCTGGCAAATTGAAAAAAAAACAGAAAAAGGAAAAAGAAAGAGGTGGTATGGACACTGCCCAGTTATCTACCCTAGCTATCCTGGGAACAAATATAGCCTGGGAAACACAGGCTATGGAGTCAGTCAGTCATGTGGCATTGGTGAACTCGGATTGAGCTAACTCATCTCTCCAAATCCTGAGGTCTGGCCTATTCAGGTGTCACTCAAGGGACAGAGGCAAGGTCAGAGCCCCATCAGTGCTGCCCTCCACTGCTCTGCTGCCCACAGACCAGCACTCTGCCTGTTTTTCTCAGAAATGCCACCAAAAAGCAGCTTAGGAAGTTAACCGTATACCTGCAATGACTGTAATCAAATCAGTGACTCAACCATGCTTTATAAAACCACATTATGCCTTTGTATTCAAATTCAAGTCTGTCTTTGAGCAAGTCATCTTTTTTTTTTTTTTAAAAAAAAAAAGTAGTGACTTGAAATTAGTACGTACATGTGGCTACTATAAAACAGTGCAAAACTGCCACGTGATGATCTACAGCCCATGCTCTTGGACCAGAAAACTAAAATCAACACATAAATGCATTTAACACCAAAAATAATCCTTGATACCTTCTAGCATCCAATTATTGGAGATAAATTAAAAACAAGCCTAACTGACATTAATAACCAAAATTTCACATAACTGCTTTCACCTCAGGACAGAGTAACACTTTTAGCAGTTATTTCTTTCTGTTCTTTCCTCCTTCCCAAAGGTGTATTTTTAAGAAATGTAGCTGAAGCTGGCAGCGATTAGTTCCACTGGAAGGACTAAGACCCTGTATGGATACAAGCATAAAGAGAAGAAAACTCAGAAGAAAAAGTGGTGCACAGATTCCACAATGATGCCATGGTTCTTGGCAGGTCTTACACCACTATTTCAGTCCTAGGGCTCTGGATTTGCTCAGCTGAAAGCACCACTTCAGCAGCTGTGATCAAATCCAAGGGAAGATGCTGTGTTACATCCACTTTGGGCAGGAAGGTACTACGTATGTTAGTGTCTCTCCTACAGACCCCTGTGGGCTAGAGAGGACACCTGTTTCACTCAGCCAGTTCTGAGGATCTAAGTAGCACCTGCCACCACTTCAAGGTTGCCTTATAGTGCCTTATACAGCACTTTCAGTAAACTCTGCCTATGTCCTTCTTTGCATCCATGATTTCCTCTTGGAGTAATGTAGTCTTCATTTGGCATCTGTGCAGGTGTCAGGGTTACAGTAAAGAACTCCTGTCCAAAGTGCTTTGGAACTCTCCACTGTCATTCTCATCACTTCACCCACCTTAACTTTATAGCCTTATGGATGCTGAGATATAATTTATGTATATTTTATGATGTCGTCACCTAATGAAGAATTCGAGGTTGTCTTTTGGGCACCACACTCAGGACAACCTCAAGGCTAAACCTGTCTGGGCAGACAGTGAGCCTCCAAGTGCAGGCCCAGAGCTTTCCTAGCAGGACACAGCACGAGCATGGCTGAGGGTGACAGCACCACCACACACCACCATACGCTAGGGAAGAGCCTGCTTCCTGGTGTTTGTGGTCTGGGAACGAACAGGAGCTTAGCAAGAGTCCATTCTTCAACAGTAACAGATACAGTCAATATATTTCAGCTCAACTGGTCTCATTAAGTCAGTGGTAAAACCCCACTGACTTACTGGAACAGAAATAGCTGAGTGGGATGAATAGTGGAAGACAGCACTGCTCAGTAAGGCCACGGGCAGCCAAACCCATGTCCTGTCAAAATTTGAACTATCTCTAGAGGAAAGAAGATACACAAGCACTTTTTCCTGGCTACTGAAAACAAACAAAAATATAGACTAGAGAAAATGAATGCTATATTTATAGTCTCAAACTTATGAATCTCTTTGAATAAGTGTACATCATCAAACAGCCATAAAAAATGAAATGAGACTATATAAATGGCTGGATGCTGGAAGAGGACCCTTAGTCAAGGACTGGTATTTATTGTATCAAATGACATTTTTTATTACAGCACTTTCTGAGAGAGAAGAGAAGAAAAAAAGGATACTGCACCTTTCATGTTACCTGGACTCTGTGTCATTCTTTTTGCTTGAATTACACAACTGGTCTACATTTTGTGGTCATTTTAGGCTTTTAAAACTGTTTAACATAAAAAATATTTTTTTTCCAAAAATACACTGGGTTCTTTCTGTTAAAAGTCATCTTTCTCCTGTAAAAATCTTCCCCAGCACTGCATTCTTATATAAAGCACTTATTACACAATTTGCTGAAAGTGCCCTTGAGACGCTAAGATCTGAAGCATGGAGGATTTTTTTTTCTTTTAAATGGAGAAAAAGAAAGGAAAAAGAAGAGATAGAAGAGAGGAGAAGCAGTCTGTCAAAAATTTTCATTGTCATGTCCACCTGGCTGCATCTACTATGGGCATACAGGGAAAAAAGGAAAAAAAAAGGGCAAGAAGAAAGAGGAGAAAAAAAAAGAAGTTGGGAGTGGAAGGGAGAAATAAAAGGAAAACAAAAGTTTCATCCTAAGCCTGGGATCCTCCAGGCTGTAATATTCCAGCTGATAGAAAAACCACTGAACAAAAAAAGTAGTTTAGAAAATAGAAAGTGTTGTGATTACAAAGTTGAGCATTTCATCAGTACAAACTGGTCTTTGAACGTCCTTTGGGAGAGCAACTGTAGTGTCCAAATTGGAAGGAAAAAATACAACACCGCATGGAGGAGGATTTTTTTTCCCTTTTGGTTTATNTTTTTATTATTAATTTTTTTTTTTGGCACAGCTTTTTTTTCCCAGCCATCAGAGCAAGTTCTCAGATGCAAACCAAACAGTGCAATGCCTAGCTGGTGGCTTCATGCTTCGAAGGCTGAATGTTCCAGGTGGAAACCATTCCCTCCCCCTCTGAAGTGACTGCGTTTTTACTCCTTGATGTAGGTTATGGAAAAAATACTAGTCACCTGTGGCCAGGGAGAGCTGGTTTCACGGTACACTCTAACTTTGTTCAAGTTCGTACAGTTCTGGAGCTGTTAAGAATAGTTTTGAAGAGTGCTTCTCCCCACACATTCACTGCTGGTCCATTGGAAATTTCTTCTAAAACATGTCACTTTTACTTCCGCAGATCTAGAACACAAACCTGCAGAGAAAAGACCCAGTGTTAAGAACCACTTCTGAAGGTGCTGTGGAAGTTCTGTTTATATACAGCCCCTTACACAGGCTAATCATCCAGATGAACATCACACTCCCAGCTTCAAAATAGCCTGCTCAGGTACTGCTTTACATGCACACAAATAAAGGAACAAACTGACATGGGAGAAAACCCAAATGAAACCCACACATTTAACATTTAGCTGGGCTTTCATTGGATTACAAACAAATATTTTGGTGGCACATCCCAGATAAGACTGTGGGATCTATTCAGCTGCCTAAACACCATGTCCACCTCCACTTCTGAGACATGTCCAGAGTAAATG
Source organism: Scytalopus superciliaris (assembly GCA_013400415.1). NCBI lineage: Eukaryota > Metazoa > Chordata > Aves > Passeriformes > Rhinocryptidae > Scytalopus > Scytalopus superciliaris. The sequence continues at coordinate 219,878 of VXBX01008134.1, read as the reverse complement.
CAGGCTTGGCAGGCATATGACAGTCGATACGTGCCCATTTAGAGCAGCTGCTGGAAGCCAGGCCCAGCACCATCTCAGATGGCACAACTAAACTCAAGCAACTGAATGCTGTTGTAGGTGTGCCCTTTGTTAAAATCAGTTGAAAAATACTGCTCCAGAGTAGTTATGCCAGCCAGCCACGTGTGTCCTGCACAAGCTGATCATGCTACAACTGCAATTTAAAAAAAAAACATTCATAGCAAAAGTAGTAATGAGTAATCAGTATCTCCATGGCAATATTGCTCCTTTACCACATGATGAAATCTTTGGGCATCATGCTGAAAAATTCCTCCTTCAGCTACTCCTATTCAAGGGCAAACTTCTGTGGGATCAAACTCAGAAAGACCCAGGATAACTGTTAGAGATATGACTGCTGTGATATGATCTTTATTAAAAATTAACAGCTAACAACAGAAACAACACTACTGTTTTCTTGTCAAATATGTATTTAAAATTAATTCTCATTTTCAGCAGTATTCACCTATTTCATAACTATTCTTCATTTTCAATAGGAACAGCACCTCCTAGTATTCAAAACCTTTCAAAGAAGGAGCATTTTCAATATACACAGAGCTACTTATTTATGTCTTGAACTGCCTTCACCTTCATCTCTGTCCACAAGAGGTCATACAGAATGCATGTTTTTCATTGATGCTCCCCAGAAAAGAAATCTCCACCCAACCTTTACAATGTTTAAAGATCCTTACCGATCCATCTGATGCGCTTGCTCCCACTTTGTCTCCTCTAGCATTCCAGCAGACTTCAAAGATGCCCCCGGTGCCTCTGTAGCTATGTACTAGAGTTCCACTCTGCAAAGCAAAACAGCATGCGGACACTTGGTACAGAAGTTCCCCTTCCATTTCTCTGTCGTGTGGCATTACATTACAAAGAAGAGAGAATAGCGAGGGGGAGCTATTCCCATCACGCAGCTATGGGTGCTGAACTTAGGAAACTGCTCTCTGACAATGAAGAGCAACAGGCTCCTCCAGAAACAGTAGGACTCTTAAGACATCTGTCTTTGTCAACTCTGTAACAGTAAAGACCTGGGGAGTTAGGCTGATGTGGTCTTCCCTAAAGTTTGTTCCTAATTTAGGCTGTGAGGCATCAATACCCAGAATTAAATCTGTGGAACAATGATGTCCCACTTTTCTCTAGAATATTAACAATCCCAAGCCCGTATACCCTTTGTATCTATCATCCCCTGTTCACACAGTCTAAGCCAGGAGCATCAGACACACAGCTGAACTCAGCTTGTAACTACATAAAAATACCCCTTATTTCTGAGAATCAAGCCACACCTCTGCTTCACAAAGCTGATGACCCAACACAACATACCTGTTTTCATGCATGCTTGGTGTTTTAGAAAACAGAGAAGACCGAAAAGAAATGTACTGGACAATCACCTCACTGCACCTGAGTGACTCAGCTGCTATGGATTTGTATCAGCCAGCACAATCAGGTTCACCTCGGCTGGCAGGTCATACGTGACAGAGGTACACACATTTTCCACTTAAGCTTTTGCTATTAATGTGTCACCTAAACCAGAAAGTGCTTTGCACGAACAGAACAGTACCTGAGTATTCCATATATGGACACATTTGTCAAAGGACCCACTGGCTAGATATTTTCCATCAGGACTAAAAGCTACACTGTAGACGGGCTCTTGATGTTTTGTTAATGTATGGATGCAGACGCCTCGGTCAACGTCCCACAGCCGGACAGTGGAATCAAACGAAGCACTGCAAGAAGGATTCAAACACAAGAATGTCATCATTTGGGTGTTAATCCATTTGTAGCGTGATACTGTAAATCTTATAAGAGAATACCACAGGGTATTTTTACCCTTGGCTAAGTAAGACATGAGGTTTCAAACAGAGAAACTAATATACACCACAGCCTTTATGTTTTTTGTGTTAAGAACTACAGCTATAGAACTGAATTCTTGTATGAGGACCCATTGGCCTTATCTCTAGGTGTGCTGCATATAGCCCTAGGAGGGCCAAGCTCCCTCCTTTTCAGATTCTAACTGCTCAGGAAAGTCAAGTATACATTGTCATTAATAGGATAAATGATTCCATAGAAATCTTATTCCTAATGTTTAATGAATTAGCATTCTGTAATTCTCTAGAACTGCGGGTCTTTTCACTTTGTTTCTGTGCTGCTTTCTGCCACACTCCATTGAAATCCCAAACCATGGGCTTAGAGAAAGGCAAAGGAAATAATTGGTATTAAAAATAATATTAATAGAATAACTCTAAGTCCACTTCCAGACTAAGGAGTAAAATAAAAAAAAGCAGTTTCGACACAACTCTTCCCCAAACTGCATACCCCATGAACTGATTTGACAATCCCATAGTAGTACCACCAACTGGCATTCTACAAGCAAATATATTTCCTAAACTCCAGGAAGAATTTTGCATAGATTTTCAAGTGGAGCTTTAAAGATTACCCAAACTTTTCTATGTTAACTAAGAAAGCTACAAAAATTGTCTGTATCTGCCCAGGTGAGTTGCATGACCCTGAAGAGAAACCATTCCAGCTGGCTGAAGGGGTGCCACCTGCCACAACACTGTCACTCATAACAACCTGGTGCTGGATGTGAAGGTGCAATGTCAAATTTACAATCCTTTAATCAAGGCAGCTGAAAAGTTAAATATCACATGACTCAATTTTCCCTCTTTTTTTCCCATTCCTTTTACAGTATATGAATCCTTTCCCTTTGTTTCCATCCCCTTGAGTTACACACACAGATACTTTTTATTGGAATTGCCTGCAGGAAGACTGATGGCAAAATGACTGTAGGGTTACATCTCCAAAAGATGATCCTTCTTGGCAGGCAAGAGAAAGAGGTTTATTTTTTACCTTGCTAACATGATGTTAGAGTTTGGGTTGCTGGTGCCTGGTCCTGTAGGGCTCCATTTGATAGTATAAATCTCTTTGCTGTGAGCCTGAAGATCATGTACACAGGTATCTTGCTTCATACTCCAAATCTAAGTCAGAGTAATAATGAAGGGGGGAAATAGCAATGTTACTAATCTCTTCTCAGCTGAATTATTTCTGTTCTATGTTATTCTCACCATTTGTTTTTTTAAGGTCTTGACCCACATAATTTATTAATACAGCAATTTGGCACACAAAATAACTCCAAGAGGGGGAAGAGCTATATATTTAGTAGTATTTATTCAATAGATTAATTAAATAGTTGCTGTGTACTGCCCATAGCCTATAATTGTAGTTTCATACAGAAGTTTGTTAATTGTTTACAGAAGTTTAAGTCACACATTGCAACAGTAGTAATTTTAAAGAATGTGAAGAGAATTGCAGTTACTGCTTAAAACCTAGCAATTTTCTCTTTTTGCCAGCAAAATTTTCCTCTTCCTCTTGAACTCCATTTGCCTTCCTCATGTTTTTAACAGTGCAAAAGATGGAAGAGGATCAGCTATTTATGCAGTGTTGCATGGCCAAATACTTCAGCATGAAATGAAGAATATGCTCAACAGAGATGACAGGTAATTTGGTCCTTCTTTTCTTCAGCTAACTGAGAAAATAAGGTGAAGCTAAATTCACAGCAGGGAAAATAACTCAAATTTAGTCAGTCAGTTTCACAGAGATACCAAAAAAGTAGCAATGGTTTAACTCAGTAGTTGTAAGTGCACTATGAGAGGAATGATGAGCTCTTATGCTGAATTCCCATCACTGTACCTGAGACTGCTTTTGGAAATGCTACACAAAGCTCAGTCATGTTCTGTGGCTAACAGGCAGCATGTTCCAAGAACTTACAGGAAAATATAATGAACTCAAAAAAATAAAGAAGAAAAAGAAGTCTTAGAGGACTGATTTACAAAGGAAAAGGAAGAAGAAGAATTGCCTGAATTTGGAGCATTTGCAGTCCATATCACTGAAGGTATTTAAATGAGGTGAGGTCAGGGATAGCAAACCACCAGTTCTTCTGCCAAATTCAGTGGTGAGGAATTTGAACTGGTACCAACAACACTGAGCCATGGTGGTTTTTAAAACACAGCACACAACTGGGCACCAAAAAGTTGTGCTACCACTGGGTCAGGATATTTAAGCAGAGCAAGAATGGTTACTGCAACAGTGCTTTGTGGCAGCAAAACAGACAAAGTGCTTCCTTTCAGTCTCATTTTCTGTAAATTTCCAGTTCTATGAGTAGTTTGCAATAATACATCTAGAATTCAGTTATGAAAACCTCAGTGGGTATATGTGGCAAAGACAGAGCAGAACAGCAGAAGTCAGGCTATTTATGAAGACAAAACATTTGTAACACTGACATTCACTTAGCTCTCAGCTGCAAGTTCTGCTGCTCTCTCAGCTTCATGCTAGGAATGTCCCATGCTTCAGCTGTGTTAATCAGCAGGGGAAAGAGGTATGAGTCTTAATTAACACAGCCATACTACGAGGCAACTATTACTGGTACAATTTTATCCACAAAACCACATCTTTCCCAGGACATTTGCTTTGTTCAAGGAATCAGCATAAATCAACAGTTCAGCAGGAGAGCTTTTCTATTACAACATACAGCTATTCCTACACAGACAGAGCCTTCATTTGATGTGGCTGGGAAAAGAGAATAAGAGAGAAGGCTTTGGGCTGCAAAAGCTCTATTGTGCAAAGCATTTCTGCAAGCCAGATATTAGCAATACTGTGCTGGTACAGTACCAGGTGTGCTGGTAAAGCAGCCTATGCTGCCTGCAAGCCAGAAAACAGACTCATTTCACCCAAATTCAGGCACTTAAAAGAGGCATGTACATCAGCAGCACAGCTGCCACATGCTTCCCATACAGGGAATGGATAGATAGGCATCTTCAGAGAGGAATTCAGATTTTTGGTGGGCTATGAACACATATGTTGTGTACCATTGCTTAGTCCGATACTATTAAAAAGAAAAAAAGAATACTCATATGAGTCTAATGAAGTTATTTTCAGGAAAAAAAGACACAAAAGGGAAAGAAAACTATTTGTATATTCTTTTTCAAAGTGTAACTAACATACTGCTTCTTATCACAGGGCTTGTGCTTCTGTTGACAGGCATGCAGGTGTATATATGTGTATATTTAAACTATGACTTTTCTGAGACAGCAACGTATCAGTCACACAACACTTATTTGGCTACTGTGTCTCAATTTTTCCAATGCCTGCTTCTCTGTGTTCAATCTTTCAGGCTGGCTTTAAAAAATACGGGACAAAATAGAAACAATTGTTCATGCAGAGTTTTAAGTGATACAGTACCATCATTCAGGAGAAGATTAAAAATAGATATAATTTTTGTCCTTACTTTGTGAACAGTAATGGAAATGTTATTACCTTTAATGTCATATCATCAGAGCAAGATGCTAGTAGCATGCCAGATGGGTCCCACTTGATTGCATTAACCTCGTTCTGAAATAAAGAGTCATTTTTAAAAGTAAATATTCCAGTCATTGCATTGTACTGGGCACTCAGCAGAGGGCACTCAAGGTTTATGCATGGAACAAATTCACCCACAAATTACAGCCCTGGATGCTTTCAGGGGTGAACAAAAACAATGCTGCCTCCCCAACACACTAAATGGCATTTTGGAGTGGAATCAATTTGTGCTTGTGAACAATACAATCAATCAGTCTTCTGATGCGTGTTCTGGCACAAAGTCTCTCATATCCTTCCTTCATATGCTAGGGTTTAAATAAACCCCCAAACAAGACAGATTGATGCAGCATTAGCTTCTTTTTAAAACCAAGGCATTTCTTTCATCAGTGTTCTGTAGACTTGGAGATACAAGTTCTCAATAGAAAATACTGATACTGGCAGGGTGTAAAGTTTTGAGTTTATAATTCTTAGTATTGCAGCTCTGTAACAATGCTGGTCTCTCTAAAGAGAGATATATGTGTAAATGAATGCAAAATGGTGCACTTCATATGATCATAAATAGCACCAGTCTGTTGCTAGGAATGTACAACCTGTCCTGAAATATCAGTCTAATCATAGACTAGGATAAAGGTCTTCAAATGCACAGTTTTTCCTCTATGTGAAGATAGCAAGTTCTAGAAGTTAACGTCTAAATTACAGGTTGGCAGATGACAGTAGTTTAAAAGTAACCTTTGATGGTCATTAAATACCACCAGGAAAATAGGGGGGGAAATACATCTTAAATACATCTTATTAGATTAAATTGATTCTAAAATTGAACAATGGCTGGGGGTAAATTGTTCCCTCCTTATTTATAGCTCTCATTTACTAAGGGAAATTAAGCCAGTGGAAAACAAAACCTTATTTATTAACGTGCCTTTAGTCTGCAGCTCATGCTGCACGTAAACACTCTCACTGTTTAAGCCGCAGGTTTTGCCTCCTACAGTGATTTAGAACATTTTATTCTTTCTCACAGACTGTGAATCACTCCCAAGGAGTATGTTTTTAGGGAAGCAATGGGGCATAACACTTCTAGTGCTAGAACACACCCTGCAAACACATCACCTGCCATCATTGTAATATGCTGCTGTGACTTTATCACTAACATTCTGGACTTCTTAAACTTACTGTGTGTCCTTGAAAGGTTTTAACGGGACGATCACAGCCAAGTCTGCATACATGAATGCACATGTCAGTGCTGCAGGAGGCAAAAGTAGTGTTGTTCTGCCAGTCTACATCCAGAGCAGGAGCTGTGAAGTACAAACAACAGAAGGAACATCAGGGAACACAGCACAGAAACAGCTATCCCAAATACTTTTTCTCCCTTCACCTACCTGAATCAAACTGAGTACAGGCTAAGTTCCTGGCCTGTCACCTGCTCTCACCAGCCAGTTATAGGGCTGATAGAGACTGTCTGAAGGGTACAAATTAATTTCTATTGCAGTGGATAATCTGGATGCTTTTCATGGCACCTATTTATGAGAATCTTTTGGGTTGAATTACATAAGAGGGGGCAAAACACTACCTCCACCTTCTCTACTGTCAGCTACACACGTCTCTTGGGCCATCTCTAGCATTAATCTCTCTGTAAGCCAGTTCAGTGAAGAAACTGAAAGAAAACTAATCCAGAAAAAACGTAGATAATTTCATGTGGGATAGAAACAATGTTCCTGTGAATGCCAGACACAACACATGGGAAGGTGAAGACACAGGTGGCACCTTTGCACCAGCTTTACACAACCTCTGACACAAACCTATCGTTCTGTGCAGGCATCTGGATTAATAACACTGACATTCAGTTTAATTTGTTTGGGGACTGATTATGGACAGGTACACTGATCAAGCTGATCTGAAATGAGAGGAAGAATTTCTGTAGAGGGTTTGGCATTAACTGGTACTGAACTAACAAAATTTTGTACACAGATAGCGCATGAACATGTAACTAGTGCCTCTGTGCAACACACGCTTTGCAAAAAGTGTGGAAAAAAACCCCAAACAACTTCTACAGCACGTCACTGCAGACTAAAAGCATGCACAGGAGCAGGAGGGAGCTCCTGATGAACAGCTTGCTTGTGTTTCTGGCTGCTGCTTGGTTTTTCTCCTCAGGGAAGAGTTTAGCTGCCCTCCAGAGGATGACATAAGCCTCACTAAAATATAGAAATCTTCATTCTCAGCACACTTTTGTGAGAAGTAAGAGTGTCAGTCAGAGACCAGCATATATGAAATAAAGTTGAACCTCCTTCTGGCAAAGATACAATGCAATTTTATCATTAAATTCCTTATTCAAATACATTCAGAAAGATGCTTTGGTAATACAGAGGTGAAAAGATAACTGTTCTGCCAAACCTGTTACATTTAAATGTTTTTTCTGTTAAAATTTCTATGATCTGCAAAAAGAAGCAGGATCCACATCACTTTCTGAATCAACAGGTAGGTCTCTAAATGAGAATAGAGGGCTGAAATAGTTTCACATACAAATATTTTTTTACAGTACTTATGAAAAAGCTCAGTAATTATGTATGAATGAGGATCAGAAAACAATAAAGGATTTTGTTTCTTTAACTGCCTATTTGTCTTTCTTTTTATGCTGCAAGCTTTGTATTATTATTTCAGAGCAAACAAAAATCTACTATCATTAATAACAATATGCCTTCAGAGCTAATATCTAGTATGATATATATGAACCAAAAAGTAATTCTCAGAGAGCTATTGGCACCTAAAGCTACGGATTTACACTGCAGCATAATTTGAAATATAAAGTGCTGATAATTAACCCCAATTCGTTTATTTGTGTACTCAATCATATGTTTACTGAATAAGTAACTACATAAAATGGTCTGAAAAACCCAACCAAACGTGACTCTTTATGCAATTAATCAAATTGCCAAAGTGTTTCCAAAACCACAGGATACCTGCCAATTGCATAAAACCAATTAGAATATCATCTAATAAAAGGAGCAACAAATCTATAAGAAATGCAGCTAAAATAAAAACCAGTAATGAAAGTGTTACAATAATTATCTGTTCATATAAGCTTTTTCTGGACAAACTGAGGTGTGATTCAGAGCACGCAGATCGTAGAATGACAGAATGGCCTGGGTTGGAAGGGACCTTAAAGACCATCTAGTTCCAATCACACTGCCATGGACAGGGACACCTTTCACTAGACCAGATTACTCAGAGCTCCATCCAACCTGGCCTTGATGGGATGGGCACCCCATCCAGGGATGGGGGCACACCCACAGCTTCTCTGGGTAACCTGTTCCAGTGCCTCACCACCCTCACAGGAAAGGATTTCCTCCTAATATCTAATCTAAAACTAAATCTCTTTCAGTTTGAAGCTATTCAGCCCTTGTCCTGTCACTACACACTTTAGATGTCTAAAACTGGATCATACAATTAGCTCTTCTGGTATCAATTAACCAATTTGTTCCTGCATGCACAGACATCAGTCCACACTAGATGTCAAAACTGGATTGTTTTGCTCCATTTTAAAGAAATAAGTTTTGTGAATAAATATTTTGAACAAATGCCCCATGATGACTCATAGTTTTGAGAAGAATAATGAAACCCTAGAAGCTACTTGTCTGCACTTAGATATTTTGACTGTAATACCTTAAAAATTACATGGGAACACCAATGCACTGGTGATATGAAGGCCTTCAGGAGTTTTCCTTATGTGTTTTAAGATGCCAGTTTTGTTCATGTGGGTGTAAACTAAACCAGTTGTTGTTGTAAAGCAGTGGAGATTAAAAAATCTTACGTTATTCCCAGGCCAACTACCTCCAAACTTCAAAGAAGTATGTATCAAAGGAAGTGTACTCTGCCTAGACTAGACTTTTAATTGTTAAAATGCCACCTTTAATCCTCATGTATACAAGGTTTTCAGATTCCAGATATGGAAAGGAATTTGCTGTTAGTTTGTTCGGTGAGTAAGTGATTCAAAGATGACAAGGTGAGATTTTTGTGGCTTTAGACTTGTGGGGACAAACATTTCAACATGTGTGGACAGATTGACTGATTTTAAGAGGGTTTTGTAGAACATATGCTTTTGGCTTATCAACAATTTCCTTATAACTAACTGCTTTACTTTCCTATGAAAACCTATATGAAATAATGAAAAACAATTAAAAATATTAGCTTCTTTACATCTACCCTTCAGTTGTGTCTTATGGTCCAAAGACAAAAAGAATGTAAAAATGTTTAAAGAATGGACATATGGACACAGGAATATTGCACTGGAAAACATAGCTAAGTTTTCATCATGCTGAAAGGGGAATGGAGGGAATAGGTCCTTGATGCACATAACTGCTAGGACAGCTTACATGTCAGTGAACGTTATTCTGAAGGGGCAACTAAGTTCTGAATCCACAACTATTTAGATTAATAGTTGGGGATCAGAGGATTAAGAGTCTCATTAACTAAATCACTGTACAGTGCAAAGTTTGCTGTTATGGAACAGATAATTGTTATAACAGATAAAAAAATGCCACAGTGAGAAAACCTGTCAGCAGACACAGACTCCTGTAAACTGACAGTTGCATTAATAAGGGAGGAGATGAGTGACAAAAACACAGAGTATGGATTTGCTGTGTGCATCGACATACTTTTTGTCTTCTGTTGAATAACCATTTTCATCGCCCATGCATATTATTATGATCTGTGAAGCTGTGAGAGTAAGAACAACTGGAAACTGAGTTAAAGAGCATGGGCAAATTAGTGTTTTAAAATTAGTAGCGAAATATGTGGTTTTAAACACCACTAAGCACCCTGTGAAAGCCTGCTGTATTTAAAGGTGGATTAGTTACAGTGAACACATGGGAAGATGAAAATTTCCAGTATCAGAACCTGGAATGTTTTGGTCATTTTAAACTCGGTTTGACTATACCCCTTAAAAATTCTTCACTATGACAACTTAGCCAGTTTGGATCATGAATTCAGCCATCATCTTACAAGTCTGGTCTCAGGTGAATTTCAGACTACAACAATGATCACCTGTTAGTCAAGATTACTCAGTGTCTGTGACATCCCCTGTCTTCCTGAAGCAGATCAGATCTACAAACAGCCATCCAAGGAAGGTTTTGGTGCCACAAGGTTTTGAAACTCAAGGTTGGCAATTGACTTCTGATAATCAGAGAAAGCCAATATTGAAGAACTTCAAGTCACAATTAAAAGCTAAGAAATTCCTGAGGATCTTCATGAGTGCAGTGGTGATTGTAAGCTGCATGAGAGATGTGTCTGCTTCTGTCTCAAATCAGCTTCACTGAAACAGGAGCAGAAAGAATGGAAAAGATCCCAGACTCCTCCACTGAAAATTCTCTCCATAAATCCCCACTTGGTACCATTCAGGCACATAGATAACAACAGAACTGTTCAATGACGTAGACATGGCTGGTATATAAATCTGCTCAGAATAAATTTGACTTTCAAAGCTGATTCTCACAGAACTGCATCTTTCTGAAATGAGAATAAACCCACAAACCACGATACTCAGGATTGTTAACAAAAAACTTGATTGAAACTTTTCTCTGTCAGATACATTTTTACAAAAGGAAAAAGTACACTGACACAATTAAAAACTGCATCTCATTTTTCTAACAAGAGTAATGCAAAAAATTACCTGAATGGAAAGGAAATTGCTGTTTAGCTTCTCCCGTGTGAGCATCCCAAATTATTGTTGTCTGTATCCAAAGAAAGAGGGGGGGGAAAGATTAGTGACTCTACAGCTCAGATTAAAAAAGACCAGAGAGCACCCTCACTGAGGGTTGACTGCAGAGAGCCTCCAGTGCTAAACAGACCAAACCCCAAAAATCACTTCCAAATATCACAGAATAATAACATAAGTGTAGATAGAGAAGTAACATGCCTACAGAGGAAGCAATTTAACTATGAAGAATGGGTATATTCTCTTTGAATAATGTTACACAACACTACACATTTTTAAAAAGCATTTTGTTAAAGATGTTTCAGCTGTCTTCTTTAAAGAATACTTTTTCCCCTTTCCAAAGATGTAGGTTGAAGTCTACTTTGAACTATGTTGAACTACGTTTCTAACAATTAAACCAACAGGTGAAATGTTTATCTATCAGCAGAGGACATGTCACTTCTTGCCACTGAGGTGGGACAGACTAAAGTGCAACTGGCTTACTACAGGCTTAATCCACACTCACAGTACACAAGCATGTCCCCTGTAGAGCTCAATACCACCTTCTGAGAGAACTGTCAATTTCTTGGGAGTATATACTTCCAGAAAATAAATTAAGGATGCATCATCTTGCTGAGAATGGATCATCAAAAGAATCGCTGCTTTTATTGAGAATGTAAGTTTGCCAGAGTAATGGAATTACCATTGGGAGACAAGTGTAGCTGAATATATACGAATTCATCTGGCCTACAAATCAAATGTACATGCCTCAGTCAGCTCCCACAGACTCCCTCTGTCAGTTGCTGGAGAGAAGCACTGTCAGTGCATCTCACTGGAACACGGGCCACGCAGCCTTTCACTTGGAAGTGCCACTTTTCTCTCTGAATTTTATACAGGAAGCCAAGTATGACATATGCATCTAATTTTTAGACATCGAAAGTTAGGCAAGATGAATGCTGTGTACTTTTCAGTTTCAGTTTTAATGGATTTGTGCTCATCATCATCAGTCATCTCTTCATTTCAATCTCTAATGTGCACTCAGATGCAACTACTGTTTTGCTTGATTTTGAACTCAGAACTACCTTTTTTTTTTTGCATGTTTGCTTAGGAAGCCATATATATTTTATTCAAATAAAAGTGTTTCAAAAATTAGATGAGCTAGAAGATGTGCTATCTTTAGGATCACTTCTTTTCTGTAAACAGTTAGTTGACAAAAGTACAAAAGTAAGTACTGGAAGCAGTTCTTTCCTTAACTTTCACACACTTAAGATGCAATTTTACACATTTTTTTTAAAGATAAAATATTTTCCATAAAAATAGTACACATTTATGCAGCCTTAATGTAACCAACATGCACTAAAACATATTCAAGAAATGCAAACTCTCCGGGATGCCTGGAGAAGAAGAAAATAATCATAATCTTAGGGAATTCAGCAGCACAAGCTCACTGACCAACATGTTTATATGTTAGAATAATGTATCTTTAAAACTCACTTTATCAACACCAGCACTTAAAATATAATTCCCCTTTTTGTTCCATTTCAGGGCAAATATTGGACCTTTATGTTGACCTAAGGTGCTTGCAAGGTTACCTGGAATAAAGAAAAGGTTATTATTACAATTTGCTTACAAATTGGTCATATTAAAGCTCATTGCTGTTTGATGCTTAAGAACAATAAATGTTGTTTGACTTACCATCTTCTGTCCATATTCTTGCAAAACCATCATATGAGCCTGTAGCCAATAGTGTTCCATCACTCTGTTGGGATACATATAAATGGAAGAGGTCAATGCGAGATGAAATCTATTTTAACCAACCTTTTTCTTTCTTTTTTAAGGTTTGCTACTAATTGTGATTTATGGGAATTCTGAGTCCACTAATTGAGACAGATTATATTATGATTTAAACTAAAGGTTATTACAGCAGACAGCACAGAGGAAATAAAATCCTCCAACATACAGTGAAATACTGGGCTGCACCATCAGATATGAGTCATTTAATCAAAAAGATTAGAAAAAGAAAAGAAGATGTAACAAGTTCTATGGGTTTCTTCCAGATAATAAACAGGTACTACTTAGACATAAAGAGCCTTTAGGACATCAACAGATCACCTAAATCCAGACCAAATCCCCACTCAGTTAAATTCAGGTACCTAAACACCTAAGCCACCTACATGCACAGCTAACACAACAAATTATCTATCACCAAGAAACTGCTTTCTGCTTGTTGGAACACACGCTCCCATCACGTACTCAGGGGCACAGTATCATGATGGACAGCCTGAAAAAAGTTGGATTCATGGGTCCCAGTTAGGAGAAAAAAAAGACCATGAATCAGCAAATTACACATATTCTCCTGGAAGGAACCCTTCACAGAAGGGTATCTCCTGTGCAGACAACAATGCTGGAGTGATTGAAACAGAATTATGCTAATGAAAATGGAACTTGACTCTGCAATCTGGTGAGATGGGTACTGTTGGAGCTGGGCATTTATTCTGCCAACATTTCAGCACATGGATTAAGAGTGAGAGTCATACCATTTATCTCCAGGTATCCAGAAGTCAGGAGTTAGTTTAAGAGTGCAGTCTAGTCTCCCTATATAACTAACAGCACCATGTAACATGTTTGAATTAGGAACATTTCCTTACTTTAGGTATGAGCACAATGCAAGTAAAATACTGAGATCAGTGAAGTTTGGAAAGGTAAGGAACTACTACAGGAAATACTAGACAATGCCCTGTATGTTTTGGATAACTTTTCTCATAACTATTCTGCACCCAGTGCATGTTTTCCTCTTTCCATTGCTCTTTTCCTACTCCTTGATTCAGTTTTTTCCAGCTATTTTTCTGCATTGTGACATTCACAAGAAAAAGCGATGAACATTCTTGAGTTTTATTTGCTTTGTTAACCTACCTCTACTTTCTGTACTGTTCACCAAGTTCTTTCACTGTGCAAATATAAGATACATAGGGGAAAACTACCTTGTGCAGTGGCCTATCTTGCACTTTTGTGAAGCACCCAGCTCACCTGAAGGACAATAATATTGCAGTAAAGATTAATTAAATCTTGGTCTCTGGCCAGCAACTGAGACTGTACCTAACTGCTGAGAATCCTTTCTGGTACTTAATTTTTAATGTTTTCCTATGAAAACAAGACTAATGTGATCACTCTGTCTGTATTAATATCAGCGAAACAGACAGAATGCAAATGATCTCAAAATTAATTAAGGTTCCTGCAGGGTCTTGTAAGTTCTTTTTACAATGCTCAGTGGCAGAAAGGAGACATGAAGCAGCCTTAAAGCTGCCCAAGGACACTGCCCAAACACTGGGGATTCTTAAAAATACCTGTCCTCTCTGCTCACTTCAGTCTTCTCTGTGGAGGAAAACATTACCTAAGCCAGAAAGGTTTTACAGGACTAAAGTAAAAAAGAGATCAGACAAGACAGTTCCACCCAGAAGGTGGGTAGGTAAAGATAGAATGACTACATATGCTCCTAGGAAGACAAAGAAAGTAATGTGAACATGGTTTGCTGTGCACAGCATAATTCAAATTAGAGAGGGTTTCAAGAGTCCAGCCTCAGAAACAGCTTCACTGGTGCTTTTATCTCCTTACATGCTAAAATAAAGTAACTATGAAATGCATTATTAATTAGGCTTCATTATTACGTAGATTGCTTGTTTAATCTTCGTTCTAAAAGTTAGCTAAGTTTATTTTTACCCATGGTCTTAAAATAGAGACATAAATATATCATTGTTAAGCTTGAAGATGGCAACAGTCCTGGAAAATTACAGCATGTAGGGGAAAGTTCAGCCTATTATGAGTATTTGAAACCAGAGGTCAGTAGGTTAGGACAGAGCTTCTGGTCACCTCGGATATAAAAGATACGGACCAGCAGCTGTAATTGCCTCTGAATTAAATTTAGACAGTTAAAACCCATGCACAGTCTTAGAAGTTAGCTTACATTCCAGTCCAGTGAAGTCACATCCTTATTGCTGGGGACATCGTGTCCTCCTTCTCTTATGCAGTGCCTCAAAACCAGCTGAGTGGAACCGCTGTTGCTGTTTTCATTGAGATTCCATATTCTGGCCGTTGAGTCTCCGGATCTATAAAAGCAATTGTGCAGAGCTGAAAACTCCTCTTCGTGTCAACCCAGCAAACTGTAAAAACCTCTATTTCTGTTTTCATTGAGAGAACATTACAGCCTTGTCAGAGACCAGAGGAATGGCTGACTGGCTCAAAACAACCAGGGAGTGGTGGGGGAGCAGGGTGAGCTCTGGGCAGGTGGGAGGGCACACCATTGGTCCCACTGGAATGGGAGCAGCCGACTGTGTGTCTTAAAGTTGGACGAGTTATGTTGTGCAAAGTGCCTTACTTTGGATGTTTTAAAGATTGCTAAGTTAAAGCTTGCCCGGTGTCTTGTTCTATCACAATGTTCTGAGAATTTTGTTTGCACCACTCAGAGCAAAACCTTTCCTAAACCCACTGAGAGGACCAGGGCATTATAAGCCTTTAAGAAGTAATTTTTTCTTTCCAACTCTTCTTGCACTCCATATACTTTTTAAAACATGCTAACGCATTTAAATTATACCTATAATCTGAATCCACATTATAATTTGGTTTATTCAGAGAAGATTTACCTAAAACACATACACTCTACATTTTGCACTTCATACCTAAAGTTGGTATCACCACAACTGAGATAGTCTGGAGCAAGTCACCATTACAAATGTAACACTGAGGAGAGACAAAAGAGACAGAAACACACAGGCTGTGCCTTGTGCCTCCCATAAAGAGTGTGCCCATTAGCTCCCAAAGGCTTGCTGAGCCCCCAGTAGGATCAGCACCTGCAGGAGCAGGAGGTGAAACTTAAGGCTGCCTTAAATTTGGTCATGGCCCTTTCATAAGGTACCTCTGTTCAGGACAGACCAGAGCATAGCCTCTGACATCTTGTAAAAGACCCTCTCAGCATTAAATCAGGCTACGAAACCTAAAGATTAGGAAAGTAGAAAGGCAATTTAAATTATTTTTTAAAATTGATTTTGATTTCATTTTCTAAATTCATGTCTACAGTGTCCTTTGCTGGCTGTAGCTTGGCTGCCCAGCTCATGTTGTCTGAAAAAGTGGCAGAATAACTACTGACATAATAGAACAAGACAGAGACAGTATCAGGATTTTGATCTATTTTATAGGCTGATTATCTTCTAGAGACATGTTTTTACCATAGGCTGAAATACCAATTTTGCTTAGAAAAAGTTTTGAGGAGGAAGAGTTTATCATTATCTGCTTGTAAATAATGTATTTATTTTGACTTTGCATAAATCTTTCTTCTAATGAAAACGCCTCTGAGGTCAGAAATTCATTTGCAATGGAGTGGAAGATACTACCTTTTCTAGTTTATTGCAATTTTACTCTCACTCTCCCTCCTCCTTTAAAAAAAAAAAACAATAACAACCACAACCAAAACAATCAAAGTACCTTGGACTGCTTGTTAGGTCCAGAAGGCACTTTTTATTTACATGTAAGTAGATGAAATTCTGCTGTTGATACACATGATGTGCTACCTTTTCCTTTTTTTAAAGTAATGATTAAAACTCTTTCCTACACACTAACGAGGAGGAAAAGTCTTTCTTCGAAGACTAAAAATCCAAGATCTATTTTTGCTTTGATAAGCCACGGTTTACTGAAAAGGAAATCCATCACAAGAAAATATTATATTTTCTTTTGGCCTCCGAGTAAAACATTTTAATTATTTATATGAAAAATCCCAGGCAAATTTTAAACACTCGATATGTCTTCAAGTGCAAATACTGACCACGCAATTGTTGAACTTCATTGATCTCTGTGTATTGTTTTACCAATAATTTTGCCAAATCTTACAAAAACAACAGCTCAACTGTAAAAGCAAAAACCTCTCTGCCGGTATCAGTGACTGACTCTGCTGGGTCATGGCACATGGGGAATGTGCCCCCACCTCCTCTGAACCTTGTGTGCCAACTTGAGATGTGATGGCTGGCCAGGGTTTTGCCCAGCTACTGTTGTACAGCAATTCTTTAATTTTTGGCACATTATCTTTCACATTGGTGATTAAGAAATAATTCAAATCAGGGAAATTTTTGCCAACACATAGAGCTGTGACCGTAATATAAATCCTTACTTCTTCAGAGGTCTGGAAAATGGACAGATTTGCACATGTTGGCTAGAAAATTAACAAAGTTAATCATGAGGCTCAGAAGTTAAGAAACATATTTAATTGTGAAAACTAACAATAGTGGGAACATAAGTCTTTCAAGGCCTGTTTCACTGGTTAACATTCTTAGTAGGAAATTCCTTCAGTGCTGGCTTCTCCACTATGTAAGACTCTGGGACAGTCCTGCTCTCATTGTAATAAACCAGTTTATTATTGGACCCTGTGAATAAAGTACTCAGTCTCCTGGCTATCAAATACAATATCCTATTTGCTAGTTCTAAAAGGGTTATGTTTTGTTTTTCAACAGTTTTATTCAGTCAGTTTTCTGGCAAGGCCTGGGCAATCTTATTTTCCAGTATTTTAATTTTGTTTTTCCATTTTCTTCTTCCTAAGGCTACATAAGCTATTATGTGTCCCTGCAGAGAGGCTTTATAAGCCTACCAGTGTGTGGCAGGGGTATTTGTGTGTCTTCCCTTTTGTTACTGGGGAAAAAAAAAGAGTATTCTCTGCTCTGGAAAGTATTCTGATTTCTGTTGAATGATTCAATGAACCTTGCCTTATTAGAGGACCACAGTTCAAGCACAATTCAGAAAGATGTTTAATCTCCTTAGCTCACAGAATCATTTCTATCTGCATGATAAAGCAGCTCTTTCCAACATGCAAGTCATGAACACTTGAGTAGTAGGTATACTTGTCTGCACTGTGGTAGTGTATTGCCAAATTTTAGGAAGGCTAGTTCTAAAAGCATTTTATTTCATGCTCTCCTGCCTGAGTATGTTCAAGAAACAAGGAGGACAAATGTTTGTGGAGTTTTATTTGTGACATGTAAAATCACCATTTTATTACTGGGAGCAGAGAGGTTGAAAGTGCTGCAGTTGGGTAAAGAATTTTGCAAGATGGTTGTTGAACTTGGTATTTCTAATCTTCAGGTGCAAGTCTTATAATCACCATTATTTTGAGAGACAATATTGCTAATGTGTATTTAATACTTTTGGTTCCAACAGGTTAGAGTTTTTCTTATTTTATTTTAAAAGAGATTATTAAAAGCACAAAGGGAAGAGAACTCCTCATAATTTTTATGACACCTAACTTTTCCTTAATAAAGCAGGTCTCTTAAAGGAAGTGCTTAGTCTTCCTAGGCAATCAGTAGAGGGAAGCGCCCCACAGGTATCCTGAGGGAGATCTCTGTCCCACTGATTCTACAACATAGCTCCCTGCAACAGGTTATTCAAGTAAATCCCCCCAGTAGAGGACCACTTTGCATTAATGGATTTGATGCACTGATGAAAATGGTTCCAATAGTCACCTGCTAATGAATAAGTACTTTCAATTAGCAGAATTAATACCTGGCACTAACATGGTGGGGGTGGTGTGTGAAATCAACATGCTCAACCTGCTAATTCAAAAGGATTATTCAGAAAGGTCATTTACAGGGGATCCTAAACCACTGATATGAGGAGTACAGTAACCTGAAGTGTTATCTAAAACCCAGAGACCACGACAGCAGATGGCCTGGAAACATCTTTCCTTGCTTCTGAGAGACACGGCCATAAATGAAAGATCTTGGACAACAGCTTTTATGGATGATTATTTTTCTGACTAGGGAGAGCAAAGGTGCACAGAGTGATTTGCAAGAGACAAAGTTCCTCTGTGTGGGAAATGCTGGCACACATCAGCAAGGATAAGCAAAGAAACCTACTGTTGGGTTTTGGTAATGAGGCCAGGTCCCTCTGCTTCACAGCTACGTGAATTACTTGAAGGGTATGGCTGGATGTCACAGAACAGAACATGCTCTTGGAAGCAGCAGTGGAACATGATGACAGAAACATCCTGAATTCAACTGGAATAGGTTTTGGAGTTCAAGGCTCTAGCAGCCTTGACATTCACAGTCCATCCACTTCCACACTGGGAAATTCAAGCATGTTCATAACACTCTGTGTCACTGGACCATGATGACCTGTGCGAGCAAACTGACAGGTTATTCCCTGGCCAGGTTTTTGCCTGTTTTAATTAGCACTCTTGCTCAGGGCCCCAATGTTCTCTCTGAATAACTCCCGGGCATGGCTTGGTGGTTACAGTGTCCAGAGATGATTCCAAATGTGCAGTTTGTTTGGCAGCCAGGGCAGTTTGCTAGCACAGACACCAGCCATTCTGTGCCAGCTGGCCTCAGTGCCTAGGAATATTCCCAGGCATGGTTAGTTTACTAATGTGGATGCAGCTGTAATGGGTTTCTACACTACCCAGGGAACATAACCATCTGCAACAATTTAAATGTGTCATAAAATTAAAACTTAGATATTGAAAGATAACTAGTGGAAGAAATCAGTCTTTTGACTTACGGTTGGCAATGGTCAAATCTTGAGATTTAACCAAGCACCTATTTCTTTTTTCTTTTTTTTTTTTTTTTTTCCCATCCAAAATGCTCTATGCAATTATTTGTTTTGGAATATTCATTTCCTCCTTTAGGGGAGTTAATCATCTTACATGGCTGCATGCATACACTTCACTGTATTATTACAATGCTTCTGTTCATAACATCTAAGCATTCTTCTCAAAGGCATCTGGTGACAGTCATGCCTTTGATAGCCTTTACTGGTATTTCTAGTCTCTCCATCCTCAGCTTTAAGGGTTATGGGTGTGGTGGAGGAGAAAGAACAGCTGCAGAATATGTTTTTTCTAGCTATTTCATCAGAGAAATTCCTGTCTCTATGTTATATTTTGAAATAGCTCTTTGCAAAGCCCAGACAGTATATATTCCCGTGCTAGTCATCACATGCTAAAAAATCACCAACTGAGTAGATGCGACATTAGGTATGAAAATCCCTTTCTCCCACTGGGATGCTCACTAAATCTGGAAAACAACACTCTGGTTTTGGGTAATTCATACTACATTCCTCTTAAACAGCTTGCTTCAGATTAGGTTCTGAACCTGCATTATTCTTTTAGTTCATTCAGGTTTCTGTCTAAACTGCTGCTAATTGTTAAAAAAATCTTACTGCTTGTATAACAAAGCTTGAAGAAAATACTCTGCCATGAATTGAGATTCGATCAGACACTTTATAAACAAAACAAATGTGTTATTATTTCCTCTTTTTAATAGTTAGGTTTTGAAATGTATTTTTTAAGACACCAGATGGGTACAATCAAGCAGATGGTAAACCAGAAGAAAAGGATGGACTGGGCAGCACAATATGGCTATTATAGAATCTAACAATTTGATGTTCATGCATCAGACTAGCTGCAGTTTTCTGTTTTGAATCATTATTTTGTAAAGGGCAAAAAGAACTGCAGCATACTGTAGATCTGAGGGAATTTCTCCCCCTTTTCAACTGGTGCTGTAACAGAGTTTACCTGTAGATAATAGCTTGCACTGTTATTATACCAGATATCTCAAAGGCTTCTTTGTGCAGTGGCATAATCACTCACTCAGCTCTCTTCCTTCAGTTTCATTCTCTTCTGTGCATTCCATGCCATTTCAGTCATGTAAGCTTAGTCAGGCACTGGCAGCTGTGTTACCCGAAGGCTAAACTGCATCCCTGCTTTGTTCCTTATGAGCAGGCTAAAATCTGATCAAGATACACATGGATCTAAATTATCTGCATTGTCATTGCATTGCTACTCATCTCCATGAGACACAGCACCTGACCGCACTTCGTAACCCTGAGTACATTTATGTGCTTCCACAGTCAGCAGCAAAGCTTACTAAGAAAGACCAATTACACTGAAGGGTAAAGCTTAATTGAAGGGGTAGTGAGAGGGTACTCCTCTATCTCAGCTATCTGACTAATGATTCTGATTATCATCCTCCAGGTTTACCTGAAGCTGTGTAAGATATCACTGCCCCAGGGATCCACCTACCAGTGCTTAGCACCCTGATTTACCTTCTCTAACTTAGATCAGCTTTCCTCCATCTTCCCAACTAGACTTCCTAAATTTAGCCTTCAGGTTAAGGTTTAATTTTAAGCATGAACAAACACAGATTCCAACAGTGCCTGCTTGTAATTCTTGTGGTATTTTACAACAGTGCTTTTGTTTGGGTCAAAAGTGCTTTTTGTAAGTCATTCTCCTGACTGTCCCACTTACCACGATGTGGTGGTCATTGCTGAGCTGTCCTGCAGAAGATAAACTGGACTGCCTTCCAAGGACACTACACCAAAACATCTCCTCAAAGCAGTCCTTAATGTTCAGCTCATTGGACAAAGTTAGGTCCAGTCTGAAGCTCCCCATCTCCATACGTTTACAAAGAAAACATGGATGCCAACGACTTTCTGAGACTCCAGTGTGAACCACTAAGAGCAGTAGATTACATGAACTGCAAATACTCTGAGAACTACCAATAGTGATTTTAAAAATATTTTTAAAAATTTGCATGTATTCAGGGCCACAGAGCACACATCTTAAATGTGCAAATGCTTCACACTCTGTCTCACCTTATAATTACTTAACTGTTATATAGGTACAGTACTGCTGAAAAAAAACATGCTGCAGGCTGTAAAAACAGCTCAGAGAATACTCATTCATGCCCTGAATACACTTGCAAGTTCCTGCACCTCTAAATATACTCTAATTGCAGCAGCTGGTTTCAGTCATGGTCTTACCCAGATGCTAACAGGTCACTGACAGGGTTCCAGGCACAGATGAACACCTCTGATTCATGGCCCCGAAGGACTGTTGCTTTGTTAGGAGGAATTTCAACATCCCCATCAATTTCCATTGGCTTTGAATGATTATCTGTAAGGAGATAGATCAGAATAGTTCACAAGATGCAGTTAGGTCTGCTTCAAAAACATGCAAGCTACCCATGGCCTAAAGCTTACAGAAATGTGTACACTATAAATAACACTCTGTGTTGTGTCATTGACCATGTTACTGTATTTTCTTCCCTACAGTGATTCAAATTTATGACATTTCCTCAAAGTGTAGAGCTTCCAAAAACATTTTGTGTCAATGCACATAGCTTTTTCTTCCCCCAAATAGTCAGCATTTATTTCAGTATAGTTTTTTTATTTTTCCTGAAGCTGGATTCATTAAAAATGACTTATAGATTTATTAAAATACTTTTGGACAGTAACATACAGCACATACATTTTCCTACACAGTGTCCTGTAACGTGTGCTACTCACAAAGAATATACCAAGTAAGGGTCTCATTCCTAGAGCACAGCAGGGAAATGGTGAGTGATCACCTTCTCATAATACACACAAAGGTACCAAATGAGTCACAGGTATTACAGTAGATGAATGCTGTAACGCTGAGATTCTTTAGACTGCAGTCTAAGTAACTTTGCTTTTATAAGGCTCTTTTATTTCCTTACTGGAAAAAAAAAAAAGTGAATTTAAAATGATGAATTTCTCTTAGTAACAATTTATTCCAACTTGAATCATGAACCATGTTTTTGCTCCAGACTTTCACTGCTTTCTGTATAAATCTTCCTCATCAAGCTTTAGCTACATTTCCTGGCAGCAACACAAGATTATTATCCTGTGCAAACAAGACACCAACCAAGGGACAGGTGACACACTGAAACAGCAGACAGCAGATGCTACACACAGAAGTGTGGCCCAATTTGCAGGAAGCACATCCAAGAATGCGTAGCTGGCAAGCTGGGGCAAGGCAGCCTCCTGTTACCTAATCAATGTCTTGGCCAGCTGATCTGCTCTGACTGATCAAAATGCAAGTTCTCTTTCTGGGTTAAGTCTTTTAGTTAGTCATTCTTTAATCACATATGGAGATCCATAGGTTTGCAAGTAGAATAATCATGCTCTCTTATTGCCACATGTTTACGGCATTTAAAATCAGCCATCTGTCCTCATACTCCAGCTCTGCTGAGCTATTGCCCATCGACTGGGATAACAGACTGTGACATTGCACAACTGCCATCCAGATTTCTACTCTTACAAGGGGCTTTCAAATACCTCCTTCGGCTCTGCCTAATTTACGCTGAGTCACACACATAGCACTTCTCATTGCGTAATTGGTTAAGTACCCTAAAACTATGTCTGTGCCACATCTCTGTCACAGAGGGAATGGAATCTACATGTAATTCAATGAGTTGCACAGCACCCAGTATTAAAATCAGGAAACAACTAACAGTAGTTTCACAGCTCATTTCTAATGAAAAATATCTATATCTTTAACGACTCATTACTTATGGACTTGTTGCATAAAACTAAACACTAGAAATGCCTATTTGTAAAATCTACACCTATGCTGAGTCCCCGTGTTAAGCTCTGTCCTTGATAATGTATGACTACTAAACGTAATACCGTCAAGATAGACCAGAACTCAAGATTTAGCCTGACACAAGCAGCTGGGAGCTTTGATGTGATATTCTGAGCAGTCAGACACTGAAGAACAAAGCACTACCAAAACCCACCATAAGATATGAGCCCAGAACTCACATTCCTCTGTTTCTCAGCACAGCACAGATTCATCAGGTTTAAAGCATATTTTCATGAGAAAAACAGCAGCATGACAATGGCAATGCTTTCATCTGTGTCCTGTTCACAGTGTGAGCTGGAAGGTGGGGGTAAATCAAGAAGGTATTTCAAGCACTTTAATTTGAAAAATTAAAATGAGATGCTACTCTTATGACATAGGATCCTACTGTTACCTGCCTGGCTCTAAAGGCAGGTCTCCTTTTCACTCTCAATTAAAACTAAATGACAGCTGTGAAGCAGCATTACTCCAAGGTCCCAGAGTCAAGAGGTGCTATCAGAGCAAAGTCATCTGATACTCAAATATTTTTCATTTGTACATGGCCAGATGGAGGAAACTAGACACATACTTTGAATGTTACTAACTGCTGTGAAAAAAAACCCCACAAATAGTCATGCTGTGAAAAAGAAACCTTGATTAGCTGATACCTGCATTAGTACATGCAAGAATGACTGGCCTCTGGGAGCAATGAAATACCTGCAGGATTATTTTCTATTGTCTTCCAGTAATGAATTTCACACCAGAGCTTTGGTGGTTCAGGAGAAAAGAGATGGAAAGATGACGAGCCTTTCAGAAAACATTTGCAAGGGTTCACATTATATGTGTTTTCTTCCTATTTTCATCAGTAGTCAGAAACATCCAAATTTAGAGTGTTATCATTCAGCACAAAACTTACAATGCCCCATTGAACAAACAGGACAGTTCATGCTCCTGTGATACTGCCTCAGGCTCTTCTCAGATTCAGACACTTGCAATATACAGTGCATATGATTATGATAACAACAAAAAGCTGCAGAAACCCCTGAGCGCAAATGGCACCCTTGTAAGAGTGGCAAGTTCCTTACACAGCACAAGCTCTTACGAGCCCTGGTCTCACCTGAAAATTTGGCTTTCCTACAGGATGCAGCTACAATATGTGCATGGGAGATGAGAATAAACAGGTGAGATGCAGTAACCATCAAGAACAGGCTTCTTTTGTCATGAAGTATCTTCAGAGCAGAAAGCTCTTGATTAAGAGCTCATTTGCACAAAATTGCTTCTGAGAGTCTCTGAAAGAGAAGGCAGTTCTACCAAGCGCAGCAGATGCTCACGGGTGAAAAACATAAGTCTGCAGGTCACATAGAGGTGGACTTTGCCCAAATGTTAACACAAACCATTTAATAAAGGCCAGAGGATCTTTGGTTAAGTCTACGCTATATTGTATTTTTTTTTCCTCAAATGTATTAAAAAATCCCAAATGACTGGATATCAAAAGTCATATTTCCCCAAACTATTGTGACTGAGGGTTGGTTTTTTCTAAATACTAATTCAAAACACCGGTGAGTAGTATTAACTCTCTGTGTCCTCCAAATAAAAAAAACCCTGCATTTTTAAGATATTACAAGTGTTAACTCTGTCTTTTCTCAGGAAATTGTTTTTTTACTTAAATCTTTGAGAGGCATTTCATTGACATTGTTCTTTATTGCTGCAGTTATAAAGGAACAGGGTTTAGTTCTCATTCCAGACCTTTATTTTTCTTAAACTCAAGCCAATCCTTGCAAATATAATGAAACAAATGACACTAAAAATATTTGAGTTGGAAAACAATCCAAAGTTTGGCTCCATTTCTAGATTCCAACTTTTATTTTTTTCCTGTAATATTTAAAGTGACTTAAAACTGAACACATTACTTGGGAAGCAACAAGAGAAGGCAATGATTTTTTAATTTAGTATTTGAAACTGCACCTTGAATTGTTGTTATTTTTTTCTGTCTCCTCTCTTTCTTAAATCTATCATATTTGAAACACCACATACGTATATATATCATATATATACCACATATATATCATCACATATATATATATATATATGTACCTTATTATACTAAATATATGATAGGCTTTTTTGAAAGACTTAGAGTGTCAGGGAGAACTTCATGCCAGAATAAATGCAAACTAGGTAACTTCTCAAAAGACACCTCCTTCACCTGTCTTTTTATGACAGGTTGATATATGGATGACTTCCAGGTTATGACCAAGGACACTAATTACCATTTTTCAATTTCACATTATTCAAACCCATCCCAATATATGCCAGTTCCATGGAATCCAACAAAAGCAAAAATAAGGTCTGGGAAGTTTCTCACAGCTTTCACATCAGCAGTCTTTTCTACACAGTGAGTCTCCCAGGACTACTCTTTTCTCCCAGCAAAAGTCATGCAGGACTTTTCTTCCTTGACACTCCAAGGAAAGTTCTGCAACTCTCTGTGAAAAATCCTTCTATTAAAAATAGCTGTGAGAGTTAATATTTTTTTTAATTGAAAACTGTCAGATCTGAGAAATCAAGGCTTCGAGTGCAGCTATACAACTGAACTGATCTCTAAGGCTTCTCTTTTATTGATACAATAGTATGAATGTTTCTTTAGATCAGAAGGAAACAAGTCCGATGGGTTCTCTATTAGAGATGAAATGAGAATCAGTTTTCTACCTTGAGAACTTGTTTTTTTCTGGTCCTGAAACAGCAAGACATTCCCCTAAAATTTTCACATATCAGCTGAAGAAATGTGTCAACAAACAAAATGTCAGCAATTGACACATTCAAAAGTGCTTTCATTTCTGTTTGCACCCCTTCACATATGTAGTGAGTTTGGTTTCAAAGCAGAGGGTCAGTTGAAAGTAAAACATAAGCAATCCATAGTCTAAGAACAGACTGATATTTTCAAAATTTAAAGAATTTTTTAAAATTTGCTTTCTCAAATGAAAAATGTAATTTAAATAATGGGTTTTTTATTGGCGGAAATTATCCCATCTAGCTGTAATTCTCTAAAGAAAAACCTGGTCTGAAAGCATTTTTCTCACTGATCCACAGAGGAATCTATTCAGATCAAAGAGACAATGGGAGACTGATAAAGGTATCTACACTGCAGAACACATGAAATCTGTTACATGACTACAGTCCTGATCTGCTACCTGTCTAAGGCAAAGAGCTGTTGGGACTTCCTACAAAACCTGCCATGCATGTTCCTCTAAAATTTCCTAGGAAGACAACTGGGCAATAAGGTCTCATTTCAGTAGTTAGCCAGTGCCCTAAAAGGACTTGCACACAGAAACCAGAATCAGAACAGTGTTAGCACAGTCAGCAAGATCTAGTTACCCAAGCAGGCATGTCCACACCATGTTTGATAGGTCTGACTGTAGGTGTCTAAGACATGAGTGCAGTCTCCCTTGGCCACACACGAATAAAGGTGCATTCCGAGCTCTTGAGAACTGACTGTTGCCACAGATTAAGGAAATCTCACAAAGGTAGGACCTTTAATTAGATACCTGCAGCAGACTGTATGACTAAGCACATGCTATTAAACAAAAAGCTGAGGAACAATTTTCCTCTGTGCCTTCAAGACAGGTTGGCTGCATCCAAGCTCTCTGCTGGGAATGGTCCTTGGCACATGTGACTTCTTATCCTGTGGCAATGTTGTCTAGGGATGGACAGTTGACATAGTCCAAACTGGGCTAAAGACCATGACGGTAAGGCTAAGGATGATCCTATGCTTGGCCACACTGTACAAGAGGAGAAATTGGTATAGGCCAAACTGGGCCACGGACCATGTCAAGGCATGGATGGACACAGGACAGTTACTGCACAAGGCTACACTCTGGTCATACTACATTTACACAGATATGGCTTGTGGGTTCCAGCTTCTCAACCCATCTCTCTCCTACGCTGGCCAAAATGACAAGCTTTGGCTACAGCTTGTCCCAACTTTTATCAAATATTTAAAAGCACCTATAAAGCTGATAATATTAATGAGGTCTGGGTAGCCTGCTCCAAGGAGAGAGGACACAGCTCCACTTCTTGATCCTATCTTCAACTTGCAATTCTGAAGACATCTGAAATTTTTGGATTCTGAGAGGAGACCAGTAAATACAGCACTGTGATGTGAAATGTCACTTACTTGGCAGCCTTTCTAGAAATATCCTGTCCTCCTGAAATGGCTGCCCTTAGTTCTATGACCTTGCAGGAAGTACACCTTGCACCCCACCTTGCAACTAAGCACAAGAACATCATTGAAACACAAACTCCCAGAAGTGGCAAACAGCTGAGTATGGTCTTACTTATTGCATGTGCCCCATTCTCCTCTCCATTCACAGTGGCTTCTCCGTTCTTTGGTGTGTTCTGCTGGGAAACAGCAGTCGTCGTTGCTCCCGCTGTCGCTGCCGTGGCCGCCGCTGCTGCCGCGGCACTGGCTTGTTGCTGAGCTAGCTTCTCTCTGAACGCTTGCTGTCGGGTCTGGACAACATCGGGCATCACCGCGTCTATCAGAGACAGTGATTCTATCGGCCGGCCGTCAAACACTGTGCCATCCTGCAGGGAAAACGAGCAGAAGTGAAACCCCAAGCTCAGGACCTTCACCGCTGAGGCTGGGAAAGAGGTAACGATTAAAGAGAAACAAAACCAGGTTGTGTGGAGGAGATACTGCGCTTTGACTTAACCAACAGTGCCACACGACTATGGACCGCCTCTCCCGCAGATCCGTGACGGTGGTACTCCTGGACCACTTGGAAATCTGCTCAGTGAAAAAGTAATTTGTTGGAATTTTATAGAAAATCCAACCACATAAATGCTTTACAGATGCAAAAGAAATTATGCTGTGGGAAAAAATATGCCTGACAGATGACAGAAGCTTTCACTTTGTTTTCTATTTGGAAAAAAAGAGTCACGGCTAAAGCCATGACAAAGGCAAACAGACTTGGGTTTGTCTTTCTGCACTTGCAGGAGCACAGCAAAGGAATGGAGGCAACTGATGAATAATGAACCTCAGCCAAAACATGATGTATGCACAAATTCAGTGGTTTCTTACACAGTGTTCATCAGCCCAGCACCACTGGTTGTAGCTGGTTGCACAGGACAGCCTTGTCATTATTTTTCCTTTATTCCACTACTTTTATTCATAGTAGTTATGACTTTCATTTTGATTTCTGTAAATTAGGCTTCAGATTTAGCAGTCAACTGAATAAATTTTTAAGGGCTGTTTTTTAAGACTTAATACAGTCTCAGGTCAACAACTGCTATACTTACTTGGCTTTTTTTCACTTTCATTTTTCTATTAAATACAGAAAAAAGATTTTACTAATCTTTACAAAGTGCCATTTTACAGATCATCTGCAAATTCCCTTTAATTCTTTCAAATAATAATGGCCCAGCAGTGAAAGATTTGTGCCTGAGGAATAGCAGATAAGATTAGCATATGGATAGATGATGTAACTGGCAAACAGTGTAATTTTCAATAGATAACAACAATTAAAGAAAAACAGCTGTTTGCCTGACTAGTGTGATTCTGCTGGACTAGTAATTGAATTACCCCTTATAATTACAATTTTAAGATAATATGTATTTGTTTCCTCATGGTGAAAAAAAAGGAGGAAAGAGTCATTAGAAAAGAAAAACATAATCTCTCTTTCGCCTCAACATTTTTTTTAATGTAAATGTCTCTGCTGACATTTATTTGAATTTTGACTCAAACCCTTGCAAGACAATAAACAGAAGGCTTGTCAATGAATTTTGCCATCTTATATTTTCAACTGTAAAACTGCTCACTGGACTATCTGCATGACTGCCCTTTAACAGACCACAATCATTCATTTTATAGACACTGGTTTACAGACTCACGGATTACTTGCCCCTCTTAAGTAATACACACAGAAAAGCATCACACAGAGAGGTCTATACATAGCCATTACTGGCATTCAGATGTAGCAAGAATGGTCTTTGCTTTGCTGTGACATACTTAACAGTATATATTTGAACAGAATCAAAGAGGTGTTTGGGTTGGAAGGGAGCTTAAAGATCACCTTATTCCAACCCCTTGCCAATGGGGTTGGAACTAGATCAGGTTGCTCAGGGCCCTATTCAACCTGAATCAAACCATGATGAGAGCAACAGAAAACTTAATGGTGACAACAGACACATTTTTAAATTATTCTCTCAATTTAGGGCAATTCTGAAGCTGTATGCATGGAGAGTAGACCCCTACAGGTGTCTACAACCTAAAATGATATCGATGCTGTTCACAGCCAAAAGTTTCTAACTGTGTGGTTCCAATTTCAGGAAAAAAAGTTAAGAAGCAGCAAACTGGGACAGCTTCCTAACATTGGTTTGTTATTACAACTGCATCAAAGTGCAGCTTGGGGTGAATGTCAAATGTCGTTGCCCCAATTACAAAATAACACACACACAAGTCTTACATGTGATTATCGAGTCATAAGAAGAAAACCACAAGAATGTTTGGATAAAAACAGAACAGCTTTCAAACTCCATACTGCAAACAACACAACCTTTTCTCTATTTTATATTCCTTTGTTCTCACCCATGCTGTTCACATGCTACATTCAGGTATAGAGGAAAAAGCAACAGTCTTTTTGTATTAATATTTATTACAGATGCCTGTCAATCACAAATATCTATGGCAAATATCTTGTAATGCAGTACTTGCTTATCTGTCACACTTCACTCCCTCTCAAAGCATCATGTCTTTGAGGTTGGCAGGGCAAAAACACTGGCTTTTCCCACATCCCTTCTTTGTCTCCCCTGCCAGTTCAAGGGGAACAGAGACTTTGTGGCTGCTCATACAATCCCCACAAACAACCTGCACCCCACACACAGTCAGGACTTACACACATCTGTTTCACCATGTACAGGATGACTGGTCTTATACGATCTAAGTCGAAGTCACTGAAACCCCCCTCCAGTGACCTCTGTGGATTTTTGATCAGGCTTCTCATGGCTTTGCAAGCAGTGCTGCCTGCTAGGAGGTGTCAGGGAGCAAAGTTTTAACCTACACTGCAGGTTTTTCCTGCCAAATTCTGCTGTGACGTTACAGCACAAGACCTAAACACAGATGGCTTTTCTTGTTTGCTGCAGAGAATCTGTGCACCCTGAATTTTTTTGACTGAGGTAGCAGAAACACCTTTTAAGCAGCACAAGGAAGGTCTCAACGCCGCAGTTAAAAATTGAAGTACGTCTCTGTCTCAGAGCTTTTAGGATTTCTGCTGGGGATGGGGCAAAGTACACGGAACAGAATGAAAACAGATGAAGAGAAACGGGGGAGCAGTGGCTTTGTCTGTGGGCTGTTGGGATGTGTTGCTCAGCACATCCCAGCGTGCTGGCCAGTGGTGACAGCCCTGGGGAGGGGGAGTGGGGTGGTACTCACTTCGTTGATGCTGATCTCAGCCTCCACATACTGGAGCCCCTTCTGGAGGATGGAGATGAGTGCAGCAGGTGGCACTAGTGTTCCGTTGATGTTGGACTGGCTGATGTGGCTCTCGATACCGAAGGTAAAGGCCGAGTGGGAGAAACCTGAGAGCAGGAAAAGGAAGCCATGACATGAAACCTAAATGCACCAGTCAGATACACCTTCACGGTCTAAAAATAATTCTGTCCTGAGATCTGAGAGACGCTGCCGTGTAAGCAGAAGGATGTGGGCTGGCTGCACGGAGCCAGGGAGGTCAACCAGAGCCATCCTGACCACCCATCCCCCTCCACCTGGGGAGGTGTACAGAAATGGAAATGCACGTAGAGAAAAATAACTGCACTAACTGAAACAACAAAAAAAAAAGGCCCACATAAAAATCAGCAATTGCCACAAGGGCAGGTCCACCTAAAAAAGGTGCCTCAAATCTCCATTTCCCTTGCTTGAATTTCAGTGCTGGGTGTTTGCTGAAGCTGCACACTTAAAGCCCTACCAGCGTGCAAGTTATATAAAATCTAAGCATAAATGTACTTGACACAGGGGAACCATTCCCTTGTACCAGGGATTTCAAATCCTCTGCTCATTTATTGCTGAGTACAATATAATGGGCAGAGCATTGCCATTAAAATGTGAAACTACAGAAAAGCCACTCCTGTAAACCTATTTTCTGTATATGAACAGTAATAGCAAAAGTAATTAATTGGGATCTGCTAAGCAGCAGACAACAAACCACTGTGGTGGCCTGTACTTTAGCCAGAAGTCTTTCTCTTCTCTGTTTCATTTTTGTCGTTGTCTGAGTAAATAAGTGGCAATAGGTGATGGCACTGAAAATTAAAGAATTTTGGTGGACAAATTTTAAAGAGCACTGCCTTAAAGGCTGTCTGAAACTGCTCAGAACTGTTGCTGGGTATGGAGGCGAGCGCTGCAGAGTGACTGCACGTAGGGGCAGCTGCAGGAGGGGGGAGGGGGAACAGGATGTAGATATAACCGTAGGAACCCATTTATCATCACACTGTCTCCAGAGCATTAATCTAACATTAAAAGCCTTGGGGAAACCACCCATGCACTGTCTCAAACAGGAAGAGCCCTCACGGTCTCCACCAACTAGACAAGAAAAAAAACACAAATCCCTCAAAAAAAAAAAAAGAAATCAGCTTTCAAATGAAAATGCTTCTGTTAAATATCGCTGAGCCTCTTCCCCTTGTCAACAGCAGCTTCATTTATAGCTCCGTCCGTTAAGGGATTTCCCCCCACATCACTGCAATGTCCACTTGCGTGCAGCCTGGGGGTGCGACTCTGGGCTCGCTCCACACTAATGCTTGCTTTCGCTCTTTTCAAGATCCTTTTTGCAGCTAGCTCAATTGTGAACAGAGACAGCTAGCAAAAACAAGCTGGGAAACAGAATGCCTCCCACATTTGAAACCGAGGTATGTATTTCTCTGTGATTCTTCCCTTCCCCCAACTACACATTTTAGTTTGCTGCTGCTTTTCTCTTTTTCCTGGTAACAGCCTCCATCCTCTCCCTTCCCAACCCTAACTTCTCTTCCTGGTGCTCTCCCACTTTTGGAGGATGCTTGGGAACCTTTGGACATTTTTTTGGAAGTGGCAGGTCTGCCTATGAACAGAATTATGTAGGATCATGAGGTACACAAATAAAGCACAGTAAAAAAAAAAAACCCAAACACCTGAAAAACTGAATTATCATTTATCAAATTCCTGGTTTAGTTCCTATTCTGTATTGCTCTTTATGGCCTGGTCTAGTTTATGAGCTGTTGGACCCACTGCTGCACCCGAAATAGACTGTAAGATCTGCAGGGCAGTGGTTTCCCTTGTTAGCTTTGTAGGATGTCTAGGCATATTACTGAGCACCACAACAAGGAAGAAATCAAGCATCGAGCATACAGAGCCTGCACCTGAGAGATCTATGGCCTGATCACTGAAATCTCTACATGCATCTATAAATACACGGCATGCAACTAACCAGAATTAGAGAATCAGATCCCTCTTAATTTATACTTATGTGTTTTTGAATTAATCAACAACAGTAACAAAGCTTTCTTAAAAAAGAAGGGACTTAAAAATGTGTGACAGATACATCAGAAAATCTACATAAGAATGGGAAAATTAAGCTGTTGTCCAAGAGCACTGAAGGTGACTGCTAAAAACCGCAGCAGCGAGTTTGCAAGTCAGAAGTTCAGAAAATTGTAACATGGTCTCTGATCAAAATGACAGGTGGATGGCATAAAAATGGCCATCAACAAACAGAGAGAGAAAATGTAAAAAACTGGAAAATCATGACTGCAGATCTATTGTAGGCATAAGTTTAACTATGACTTTTTCTCTCTCATTATTGCATTTGGTATCTTACAGACTTTTTAATTGCCTGCTGGCATATATCAAGCCCAGGAGACAGATGATTGTGGCACACAGCTAACCTTTGTCCAGTACTGAGTTGCCACATGCCTGAAGAGCAACACATCTTACCTCACTGCATGTGAGAGAAGAAACTTCTCAGTACAAAACCCAGTTGTGTTATTGCAACAAATCTTGTTATCTTAATGTTTCTCTTGATGCTAATAGACTATTACCACAGCACCTGTTAGATGAAGAAACACAAAACTCCTGGCTACACTGGCACTGAAGAGCAATCTCATGCACACGCCACCAGCAGCTGTGACAAACAGGATTTCCTAAGATTTTATCTGACAAGATCTGAATACTGAAATATCAATGGAGTAAAACTGTTTAAGTGGGTGCTGCTGGACACCATTGTTGAAGAAATCCTCCCAAACAATTGTAACTAAATGAAAAACAAACACAACAGAAACATGCCAACCAGTCCTCCAAATGATAGCTAATTCCCTCCTTATTTCTTGTATTACTGTAGCACATATAAGTTTCATATGAAGTAGATTCGTTTTAAAGGTAACACACAGAGCCAACAAACTCCTCAACGAAGCTGTATCAGGTTTCTGATAACAATGAAGAATCACCTGAGCTTTACTTTTATAGTTACCAGATGTCATCAGTTCTCTTCAGGGCTCTGCCTGCAAGTACACTGAATTACATAGCAAAGTTGCAGCTCTATAGTTCGGACTTACAGAAAAGCAACTTCTATTAAACAAAGGCAGTTTGTAAAAAAATGTTACTTGTTAACTTGGCCCTTCTTCTAAGTTCATGAAACCACACTGGGGATGCAAAGCCAAGACACAAAAGCACCACCCCCACTTCCAGTCTGTCAAGGCAGTTGAAGAGCATGAACAGAGACAGAAGGTGCTCTGCAACTGGAGATCTGAAGGAAGGATGTGGTAGGGATGACGTGAAATTACAGTAGACACAACCTGAAAGTGCTGTAGCAGCAGTGAAATGAATGAAAGTTGCAAATCTTTGTCCATATACAGTCTTTCTCATAAATTCTGTCATTTCGTTGACTGCAATAACCACTCTATAAAATAATGATTTCTATTCAAATATCACCAGTAAATGAAATCTTAATGCAATAAACCCTTCAAGGACACTTGCAATGAGACTATGAGCTTTTAAGGTTAAAGACATAAACATAAAGGGATGAAAAGGAGAAAGCATGGCCACACACTGAACAGGTTTCATAGCAGTGAACCAGACAGTCGCTTTTGCTGTGACATGATCAGTGCCCTAAACAGCATCTTTCAGAAGACTTGAGAGAATAGCTTCCAAGTTTCTTCTGCCTTAAAAAAGACAGGAAAACAGAAACCACCAGACCATGCATATAATCTGTAAATATCTGTCATACATGAAAAATATATCCAAATGGTCAGCGCAGACCTTGGTATGATCTTGGTATGAAGGGAAATGACCTTTCAGCTGTGGAATAGTTGGGCTTGACACATTTTACAGGGCATAAAAGCTGTGGAAATAATGAATGCAGAAAAAATTACTTCAATGACCTCCCCCCAAACCAAAAATTGTTATGCAAGTCAAAAACAGACTTGAAAACTCAGTGAAATTCCTCATTGAGAGAATCCCACACTTTTTTATACTGACAGTGGTAACAGGTCCCGGTTTTGTGCTGCATCTTTTCCCACACCGAGGTGTCTGTATATACTCTTGGTGGTACATACACAGCCATTTGGGAATTCTTGCCCTAGGCAGTGCCAAAAAATGCATATGTAACACTATGTTTTGCAAAATTTCACTGATAGGTTTTGCTATAACAGCAAAAATGGAGACGAGAAATATTTTTTTTCTTTTAACTGCTCCTTTTTTCAGTTAAAAATGGCCCCCCTTTAAAATTGGATTTGTCATTGATCATAAAATGACCAGGTTTTATTTAATGAGCGTAATGATCCTCTTTGTGTGCTTGTTTGACCTGCAGACTACATTGTTTTAATTGTTCATAATATACCTGGCTCAAGGTGGAAATGCCTGTCAAAAGCAGGAAAAGGTGTAGGAAAGACAGCTGGGCAGCCCCGCAGCCTGGGGAGTGACCTGTCTTCTCCAGAGATGTGTCTCACCTCTTCTGGGAGCAAAACATTCCTCCTTTTAGGCTCGCAGTTTGGGTGCTGCTGAGTATTTCCTACGCTAGCTCATCTGGCAACTGCAGCTCCAGCCACCTGACAGCCACCAAGTGCTCCTTTCCTTTTCCAATACCAAAGAGCATGTCTTTCTTAAACTGCAATCTGAATTGTAACAGGTACAGCACCCACTGCTGTGTTTATACAGGCGAGGGGAATGACAAAGAGGGATCTGTGGAACTGTTTCAGTCTTTGCTGGTTATTCAGGGGTTACCTCAGGGATGCCCTGAAGAGCAATAGTTTGGTGATCTGTTGAACACTGTGCAAGTTTTCTGTTTGTGAACTAACTGGACTTAGTTTTCTCTGATAAATCTAAACAGTATGCTATTCAAATAATTTAAAAAACCCCCAGATATTTCTAAGCTATTTTCAAATTACTCAGTTTAATTATTCACACGACAAGATCCTTCACTGAAACATTTGCAACTGTAGAATGAAACAGAGAATAAAGAATTATGAACCTCAAATTGCCTTTTACACACACCTCAACTAACTTTATGATGAAAAGCCTCTATCCCAATGCTGAGTACAAGTCCAGTACTACAAATCTTTGTATAACTAATGCTCACTGTGGCCCTCCGTCCTGAAAAACAGTGAGATTTTATATGGAGGTCTGTGTCATTCCTTCAGAAAATTCTCATATTTCTGTAACTCAGGCAATCCAGACCAAGATTTGCAAATACAGAGATAGTAAGTTCAATTTCCAGAAACCACTAAATCAGTGATGTTATTATCTCAATAGAAAGAGAGGAGAAAAAAAAAACAAAGAGAAGGCACTAGTGACAATCTCTTCTTTTTCTCTAATAATTTAACCATTTCCAGGTGGAAATAACCAACACTTCTTGTTTAATTGATTTCTCTGACATTGCCTTGTCTTTCTTTTTGGAAATTCCCCATACAAGCTTCTCCAATCCTCACCTCCGAGCTAACGCACTGTTCTCTTCTCAGGTATTTGGCAGGTACAGGATACAAAAATGAGCAAGGCTTTAGAAATTATTAAAACTTCTGGTTCAGCAGAATCAACTGCAGCTGCTATAATGGGACCCACCAGCAATCTCAAGTTTTCTAGATGCACAAGCAACTGTTTTCTTAAGTCTCGTACCTGGCACTACTGCTGAGACTTTGACCTGAGTACAATTCATGCAAGAATGGAGGGCATTTAAGAGCTGACTACAGCTGTACAGGCTGCAGGGGAAAAAAGATGGTTGTGAGGGCAAAGGAAAGTCATCTTTATGACTATAAATGGGTATATGGGCAAAAATCCTGGGAGATTTAGACACATCAAGTAGAAACATTCCACTGCGTCATGAGTCAAAAGAAAATCACATGCAAGAAGAACAGACATCCCCACGTAATCCCATCAGCTGCTTTACCATGTTATCAAACTCAAGTAATTTCACAGCTGCCTGCACAGCTGCTTGCCAAAGAAATCAGATGCAACCAGTGGAAAAACATTCACCTCAAGTTTGACATGTGGGTCTTGGGAGTGCCGTCTAAACAGGAAGGCAAGGAGGCAAGAGTGGAGCAGTGTGGTGTTCTGAAATAAATTAGAGCTCCACCAGTGCAGTTAAAAAAAAAAATCCAGAAAAAAATCCAGTGTAATATGACCACTAAAAAAAGTAATTTTCTCTAAATACTAATGATGTACAAACAACACAGTTAATGTTAACTTCAGACTTTTGTAGAACTAGATTTACCAGTGTAGAGAAGGGCGAGAGATATGTATGACTAAAGACAGATTTGAATGCAATTTCTGAATGCAAAATCAGAAGCAAACAGCTCAACTTAGAACAACTGTATTTTCTTAATTCAGGGCCTACCACATGCTAATCTAGTTCCTGGGGTAAATGATGTAATTTCTTGCCATTGCCCAAGAGAATACAATGATGTTTGTCACCAAACTTGACTGCAGCTGTTATCTTAGCCTAGTATTTCCCCTTCTATACAATGCAGTGAATGAGAACTGAGAATATAACATGGATCCCTCTCCTTGCTTCTCCTTAGATTTCTGTCTAAATGTAATTATATATCAATAAAGATGTGGTCATAAGCTCTCAGTGTACATATATGCAGAGGCTTCACAAAGAGGACACCAGCTTCCCTTAAATGTTTGGTTGCAGTTAGTAAATATCTGGTGCCTCAAGACACTGTTAAGATTCTACTAACAGTTAAAAAACAAATATGGACAAAAATCCTACATGGTTTATTATTCACAGCAGTCTGAGATTCTTCTCTTAGCTGAGTTTTTTTTTTTCTTGGTAATACAGCCTAGAGTGCCTCTCTGTTTTTGGCAGTGTCTTCTTATTTTGAAGTCTTACCTTTGCAATTACATACAGGGCTTAACAAGGACACACATTAGCAATTTAAAATAGAGAACTGCAGCTGAAATATATTTTTAGAAAAATCAGCTGAACAATAGGGCTTGTACATTTGTTTCAAGATTAGGATTGCTGAACGATTAAAATTATTCCAAAACCCTGGGAAATGTGTCCTGTATTACAAGCTCCTCCACAGTTCATGGGAAATATAAAGAAAGGATTCCTAGCTGCAGGTAAAATTACAGTATGCCTAGTTACCCAAAGTTTTGTAGAAGTGATTATTCACTAATATTAAAAGTTACGCCCTTTTTTCTTGGATATTTGGCCTGTTCATCTTCTGCCAAGAATTCAGAGTAAATGTCTGCTACCCAAAATTATTTTATGATGTGCCAAAGAATGTTTTTGGCAGATACTTTTTTTTTCTTTTTCATGCAGGAAAATATGCTGGAAAAGATTAATAGAACTTGGGAATGATCTTTTGATGAGCGGTACTTGGCACACACCATTTAAGCCTTTCTGAGGGCTGCAATTAACAAAAACAGAAATATGATACAGACAGAAAACAGAACATGAGCAATGGAAAGAGGAACTTATAAAATATCTCTTGAAAACAAGGTCTGAGAGAATCCCCTTTTTCACTCGGTATAAAGGAGAATGACAACTGCAAATAAATATCAGCACAGATTCAGCAACTTAATGCAACTATGGGCAAGGTTTGAAGCTGCTTACAAGGGCCATAGAAAGGAAAAAAAAAATCTTTTCCTCTGAATTAATGGGATGCTGTTATCTTTTAGCCCTCTCTGTGCAACCAAACATCCAAAGGGAGAGAGATGCATCATTCTAAGGATCACATTTATAGAAGAGACTTTCACAGTCAGACATACTTTCCTTAATCTCTGTTCTTCTCTCTGTTCTCATATAACCCTATAAGTGGTAGCAAGTAGGACACCACAATTTACGCAAGCTTTAAAAAACAGGACATGAAGGGGTCAGAACCAGAATTTGTGTTATAGAATAAATGTGCAAAGGTGTAATTGTTTACGTTTAGCTTCAAAATCATCATGTCTGCTCAGTGTCCAAGGTCCAACATAGTATGGCAACTTTCGGGCCAAAGAAAAATCAAAATAGCCAAGTTTAGAAAACTGTGAAGAGATCTAGAAGAAAACACGAGGTAAGCAGGGTTTTGCAAATGGCAAAAGAACAAAACACTCAGTGCATTTCTTTCCTTCACATGAACTTAAAAATTCTGCCCCAAGTATTGCTTTCTTACACAGCATTTATATTGCTCTTATGCAATGGGGTAGAATAAACAAAGAGAAGCTTTCAAAAGGATCTCTTGAACTCTACCACAAAACATCTGAAACCATTGTTTATATACATATATAAAGAAATATCTGGTCACTAAGTCTGTGCATATAAAACCATATAAAACTGGCTCTCATACAGCTTATTGCATTCTTCTGAAAATACCACCAGAAGAAAGTATGACAAAAATAACTTCTTTAGCCGTAAAAATATTTTTCCCTCTCCATTGTGAAATTTGGATTTTGTGAAACCAACCAACCAATACTGCTAGTATGTATTCACTGTATGTACTCACATTCTGTGAAAAAAGTCTGCACTTGGTTTTGACTTGCACAGGTGCTGTTGGCTTAGAAACCAGGTTTCTTATCTTTAAAGGAAGCTGGGAAAAGTATTTACTTTTAACCTATTAGCTTCATTCTTCCCAAGATCTATAGCTTTGATAAGTTTAAAAAAATGCTTTGGGAACTGCAGCCCAAAAAAGCTTCTTGTCTTCTAACTCTGACTCTGATTTTCTTAAAATGTGCTTAGTGTTTACAAAGAAAATAAACGTTCACTAGCAGAGACATAAACTGTGCATAATAATACAGTTCTGATTTTAGAAACAGATTTGTCTTTTTAGCAGTTATCCGTTCTCAAACTATGAAGCATAATTTCAATTTCAGAGTCAGTCTCACTGTTTCTGGAATTGTACCATCACTACCTCCCCAGTTTAGAAGAAATACAGAAAGTAGAGGAGAGATTTAAATAAAAAGAAGCAGCAGTTTAGTAAAATCCCTAATATACCCTTTTGACAGTACTATTTTACTCCATACATATTATGCTGGAGGGGTTATATATACATATTATGTTATAGGCAATATATATAGTTACAGCTGGTTTCCCATTATATAGGAACATTAATTCTGAGGTGACCTTTATGAAACATTTTGATTTAAACCAAACCATTTTTGGGGTCAAATTTCTCAAGTGTTCTTATCCAAGGGTCACTTTAACACATATTGCACTCCTAGAACAACACCATGGCTTTATTTATATACAGTAATTAATGAAAAGTCAACTTCCAATATATCAAAGATTTTGATCAAACCTTGAAGTAATTTTATTTTAATTGAGCAGGCTGGTCCTAAGAAGGATAATGCTTCATATAAATAGGACTGCATGCCCACAAATCAGATTCCTGCTAAATCACGAAAATTAGAAGTGGAGTCTATTTTGTTCCAAAGCTTTGCCACTGTACAGCTGAAAAGGTAAAAGAATCCCTGCCTTCAGTCTGAACACCAGTTCCTGAAAAACAGTTATCATCTCATTCATATTGCATTTAGGGATATATATTCACCTATAAATTCATAAACAGTACTCTGAAATAACTGAAAAAGAATG
This sequence comes from Scytalopus superciliaris, assembly GCA_013400415.1. NCBI lineage: Eukaryota > Metazoa > Chordata > Aves > Passeriformes > Rhinocryptidae > Scytalopus > Scytalopus superciliaris. The sequence goes on along the minus strand of VXBX01008134.1, from coordinate 179,383 downwards.
TTAAATATTGTCCCAGTACCCCTGTAATAATCTTTCCTCAGAGGATTTCAATCCATTTTAGGCCTATAAACTTTCAACATCTGCTTTGAGGTACTGTACATAGTATTAACTTCGCTTTCAAACAGGAAAATTGAGGCACAGAAACTCTAAGGCCAGGTTTAAGCACTCAGTTTTTATGTATGTCCTTAAAAATGTATTACCCTATTTACTCAGTAGTACCTGTTCAGCACCCAGTTACACAAGCACAAAAAAACCTGTGCAAAGAGAAAGTAAACAAAACAACACCAGTGTGCTCACACCAGTGCAACTGGGGTTGATCTACCAACTACAGCTCCCCTGTGCTCAAGCAGAATGCATGTGGCCCAGGGGACAGTGAGAACATGTATGTAGACACAAACAGCACAGCCACAGATTGTTACTGAAACAACACTAAAATGTGTGTTTTATCTTTGGCTGGCAGGTTGTCATTTCAAGGGTGCATTTTTCCCTCAGCAAACAAAAGGTCTCCATCCTTACCTTCAGAGTGTAGCTATGTACAGAGCCTCAAAAACATTCCAGTGACTACCCTGTTGGCAGCACCTTTATGTATAGGTTGTTTAAAGGACCTTTGAGGCTCTCCAGGGTTGAGCAGGAGGCTGGGCTGCTTGAACATGAGCCAGCAATGTGCCCTTGCAGCAAGGAAAGCCAAGAGCATCCTAAGCTGCACTACAAAAAGTGTTGTCAGAAGGTGAATGAAGTGGATTCCTGCCCTCTATGCAGCAGTGGTGAGACAAGTTCAGGGCTCCCCAGTACAACAGGGACAGAGATACACTGGAGACAGTCTAGTGAAAGACCACAAAGACTGGACCTGGGGCATCTGCCAGACAAGGAGAGACTGAGAGAGTTGGGACTGCTCAGCCCAGAGAAGAGAACCTTATTCATATCCATAAATACCTGAGGGAGGCGCAAAGAGGATGGAGCCAGACCCTTTCCAGTGGTGCCCAGTGACAGGACAAGAGGCAATGGGCACACACTGAAACAGATGTGAAAACACTTTTTTACTGTGTGGGGGTGATAAAGCATTGGAACTGGCTGTGCAGGGAGGTTATGGACTCTTGAACCTTGGCAGATACTCTAAACCCAATTGAACGCAGCCCTGAGCTACCTGCTGCAGTTGAGCCTGCTGTGAACAGGGGAGATGAATTAGATGACCTCCAAAGGTCCCTGCCAACCTGAACTATTCTCTGATTCTGTCATCTCCTGAGATACTATCCAGACTGAACTCTCTTATGACCTAATGAGCCAATTTAGAAGAAAACACAAAAAAAAATCAAAGGAAAAATAATCATCCCCTGGCTCTGCCACCAGTGCACACTATTATTTTTACTGTCACACTGGACAAGTGCCTTTATTGACCAAGTGATTCATTCTTCTAATGAATTATTCTTCAAGGTATAGATTTTAATAATTTAAGGAAAAAACATGCACTGTACATTCTCCTTCTACCTAGCAGCAGCCTTCCTACACGAAGGAAGCAGTTAGCTTTGAAGCAAATTTAGCTGACCTATATATGCCAATCTTTTATGCTATCCTTAATCTCAATTATTTTCAACATGCACTTCTCTCGTCTGTGACTCAGGAACTCTGTGCCATCGACAGTTGTTCAAAAAAAGTACACTAAACATACCTCACGCAGGAAAAGTAGGGACTTCAGAAAAAATTACACAGCCTTATGTAAGTAGAGACTGTTGCATAAGGCGCAAATTCAAAAGAACAGAATACTGATATTCAGTCACTCACTACTGCCTGAGAACTTACCCATGACAACTGAGATATATGCATTTTGTATAAAATTTCTTTGTTAAAAAAACCATTCATGCTATAAAAAAGTATTTTCCTTCAAATTCTATTACTTCCTTTTCAAAAAAAATAAGAAATGTCATTGGAAAAAATGCAATTTACTACTATCTGACTACTAGTACATAGTTGGACAACGACACAATGATGAAATCCCAAAAGCTTCAGAATATTCACATTTTATATTCTCTCTTAATTTCCAAAGGCAGAATGACAGCAAAATGCCTTGGATGTGGTTAACAGGAAAGGCCCATGTTTGCACATGCCTAACTGCAAAGGATTTTGTGCTGTGATTCACAGAAGCCCTTTGTGCTCTCTGTGTCCTTTAATCTGTGCTTAAAATCTGAAAGAAAATCTTATCTTCTAGGAAAACAAGGAAAACCTGTCAACCGTGAACCAAGCAGCCCAACATGCTGTTAACATCCCGAATTTACCAAAGGAAAAATCCTGTTATTAGCTGCCTTAATTTTTATGACTGGGAAGAAAACAAATGAAAATCCTGAAGTATAATGCTTTAAGTTGTAAGTTGTCCCACGTCAGCATCTAAAAATGTCATCGACATCTTTTAGCAAAAGCATCTAGCAAGAGTTTTTATTGTCTTAGACGTGGTACAGATTGTACACGCAGATTATCCACTGAGAAAATGTGTGTCATAAAACATGGAAAAATTAAAACCAAAAAGTAAAAGTATGAGTGAAAATGGAAACTATTACACAATCTTAACTCTAACTAGTCATTGCCAGACACCCATTACAATAAATGCCCTAGAAGAGAACAGTGTAAGCCACAGACAACTGGGGAGCTGATTTTCAGAATTCTAGACTGCAACATGCATTTTAGTGCTAGAAAAGGAACACAGTTAATTGATTGATGCATCCAAAATAACAAATTTTTAAAAGTTTTAATAACTGGACTGATATGTTGGGCAGGATAGGGAAGGTAATTGATTGTAGCATTTGGACTGATGACAGGATTTGTCATTCACAACAGAGGACAGCAGATTTTAGATTAAAAACTATGTGAGAGATTTGATTTCCCTTAGTTTTGCCATTCCCACTCACATTTTAGAAATTTCCTTGGGATCCTTCTTATTCCTCATTGCATTGCACTGCTCTTACCTTCACTCCAAAATACAAATAATTATCTGTTTCTCTTTTGGGAAAAGCAGAAGAGGAAAACTCTACATTACGAATTCTGTATGTTTTTTTTTCAAAACTGAAGAAAACCAATAGAAGGTCATGCCAGCAGTGACGGTGGCTGCGAGCAAAAGTGTGCTTCCTCAGAGTTTGGAGAGGTGCAAAGTTGAATCAATGTTAATTTGGATGCCAGAATTGTGGCTACTTTGATATAGCTTGTTTCACTTTGGTCAATGTATCTGCTTTGTTGGTATAACTGTGTCTACCAAAAAAGTATTTTGTGTGCTCCTATCGCAACACTCCGTACGCTCTTAGAGTGGGCATAACTTCAGTAACTGGGACCAACATTTCACTTAAAGGCAGACTTTGTATCAAGACACCTACAAATAAATATAACCTGACTTTAAAAAGTTTGATTCCTGAGATAAACAACGCTTTGGAAGTACTCAGCACTTTTAAGAATGGCCTCTTAAAATTATGCACCAAAAAAGTTCATATTCAAAAAGCAGAAAACAAAACACTGCAAGACTTGACTGTGGACGGGAAGCAATCGTCTTAAAGTGAAGATGAACACCTGTTTTCTTTATACCTCAAGAAGGGGCCACTGAGTGGAAGTGACAATACTGTCCCTCAGTGTTGGAATTCCTATGCCATTAAGCCATGGAGCCTTAAATGGAAATTATGCCAGACAGCTTTGTTTTTCTGGGGGTAGATAAACACTGAGACAGTCAACTATGTGAGAAGGCAACTATTTACTTACTTATTTTAATACAGATAGAGACTTAGACCCTTAACTTGTCCAAGTTCTTGTATGTAAGGGATTTGACTGCACTGCCCCTTGACCAGGCATCTTCTCCAGCAGCAGGCAACTCAAAACAGTGTCCCTGGCTGTACTTTTTCTGTGAAACCACATGATCAATCACTGTAATGCCACAACTTACTATTTCATTCCATCTGCAAATTTACTCAGGAATCATTTTACGTTTCCTTCCAGGTAACTGATAAAGCTATTGAGCAGTATTATGCCAAGAACAGAGTCCAGTGAGTTCCCACTAGAAGCAACCTTTGAGATGAATGCTCTCCAATTCTAATTCCTTTTCACGATGTTACTGTTAGCCTATTTTTAATTTATTTGGTAACCCTGAATTACACTGATCTTACTCACTGTTATTTCATTTTGTTTTTAACTGCAGTGTCAACAAGACTAAGTAAATGTCATAAAGTAGATGTCTAAGTGTATTAATGTCAGCACAGCTATCTCTGTCACCTTCATTTCTGATCTTGGAAAAACCACTATCAAGTTTGTTTGACAAGATCTAGTATCTATAAAAACTTGCTGGCTGGCATTTGGCATGAGGTCACCTCTTCATCTTTGTTGGAGATATTTAGTCTCAGCCTTCCAATGATTTTGCCTGACCTATAGTTATCTGGATCATCTTGTTTAACCTTTAACAATTCTGGCACAACATTTGCTTTTTCCAGTTCACTGAAACTCCCCTTAGTATGCCAAGGTTTGTTAAAAAGCAGCCATAATGGTTTAGACAGTTCAACTCTATTAATACTCTCCTGTGCAAGTTTTCTGGCCTGACAGAAAATTAAGGAGGAAATATAATTACTGAATTTCACTTCTAATAGCAATTTTAGAAGAGCTGATCTTCTAGTAGAATCATCTGCCAGCATTTTCATAATGAAGTATAGAGCACCCACCATCATCTTTGCTATAATGTTTCAAATAATTTCAAGTATTTCTGTGCATTGTAGATATAAAAGGGAAAGCCTGGAAGTTTTCCATGTTCAGATTAAAAAACAGATACCTGAAAAAAAACAAGTGAACTTTTGTATTGTCTTGTAAGCAACCTTTATGGCTGTGTCTGATACAATTTTTAGAAGCTTTATGTTTGGCTAATGTTAACAAACAATGTAATAACCTTGGTATTGGCTAACTCCTTGAACTGTGGGGGTTTGAGTTCAAACTGTATTAAAACACTAGCCCTTTAAATCTGGCATGAGTTACTCCTGAAGCTATGGATTAAATATCTTTCATCTGCTGTTGCATCTTATGGCATTTATAGTAGCAGGTGGAAAGGCAAAAATGCTGTATAACAATTTCTGTCTTATTACTCTACCTTATCTGAAAATACAGATACAAAAATTTATTTGGAAAAAACAATTAAAGTAAATGTAAAAGCTTTTAAAACAGATTAGTGGATTAATCATTGGTTACAGCTCTTGTTTGCTCAATGAAATTCCTAACAAACTGCTACTAGGTATATCCACTTAATCCATACCCAGCACCTGGATTTTAAAATGCTCAGTTTGAAGTACATTTGAATATTTCTTCAAATATTTCACCTCCACTTCCACTCTCTTCTATGTGTAAACTACAACAGAACAATGGAAATAAAATGTTTTTGTGAATGCCTTTAGTACATGTGGATTAAATAAGAAAAGCTTTTGGCCCTTTAGATAAGAAGGTAAGAGCAGTACAACTTGCCATTAAGAAAATTTGTATGCAAATGTCTCTGTAAGGTGGCAAAAGTGATTGCTTGATTGTGGGAGATGGGTTAGAAGTTAGGATAGCTTCTCTCTGACATTTGGCTGATACCACCATTCTTGATTGACTTCGTAAAGCCTCCTGAATCACCATGCAACACTAACCCACCTACTGATGTATTAAGAGGAATAAAAAAGGTTGATTTTTCACATCAGGAAAAGCTGCTGTATTAATACACTGTTTGATCTCCTACAACTCAAATATAAGAATGTAAAATAATTTCAGGATTCTTTACACTTCAATTATGACCACCTGTGCACTGCTCTTATGTCTAAAAGCTCTTTCCAGTGTGGTACACAATAGTTTATTTTTTAAAGTAAAGTTTGTCTGGATGAAGTTTTAGTGTTGTTAGGTCTTCTTTCTCTTTCATCTGTTTGCAGACCAGAGAGTGGAATATGATGTGAGAAAAGAGCTAACACAGGCCACAACCGAAATCTCAATGAACAGTTTCAAAAGACAAAATACTAAAAAGGTATGATAAATCTTCTTCTTAACTTCAGTGGAGATTCTTTACATAGGGGTTTGGGTTTCTGGGACTGAAATAGTCTTGCAAATTGAAGAAACATCTCAAAATAATGTATCCAATGAATGCTAGTTATAATGACCAACAGAAGTAGACTAACCCCATATCTTTAACCTGCTGGGATTTTTGTTCCCGGGGATATTTTCCAATATGAAAACAGATAGAGGTGGAAGTGATACTGACACAGTCAAGCTGACCCTTGTGCAGCTCAGTTTACACACGTAATTACCCTAACAAAATTCTAAAACATCAGAAACGTGCACCCAGATTTCCATTTACAGCCAGCATAAAACCAATTTAGACAGCTTCAAGTAGCTAATAAAAAAGACACAACAGACATATGCTTTGTGCCTGTGCTGCCAAAAATGACTTTGGCTGACATGATATAACTCTACCAAAACATTTGTTAACATAACATTATTTACTTCCTTGTTTTGCCTAACTGCAATGTTTACTTTTGTACCTGTGCATGTTTGCACTTTTATTATATTCAAGACAATGATTTCAAAGAAATGTGGGTCTGTGCGAGAAATATTTAGTCTGAGCTTATCCGTCTGAAACACTTACATCCCTAGAGCGACAGCATGCAAAAAGCCAATTTTCCCATTTCATTTATGGCCAGAAGTTATGAGGAAAGACAAGAAATTCACCTGATTCCTGGAGATAGCGATACACCAAGAAATTCACTTCGTCACTGGTTATGCTCATCTTAGCCCAACCTCAATATGATGAGGTCTACGAGAAGTGTGATCCACGCTCTGTTCAAAGGGAGAGAAAAGAACAGGTTTTGTTTTATCTTCATTTACTATGAAATGTGTTATCAAAACAGAGGTGGGAATTGTTAAGGTATTTAAAGATCTCATACAGTTATTAGAGCTGTAATGTCCCAGTGTGAGGCAGCCATTAAATATTGTGAATCAAGTACTCAAGCTGTACTGCACCTTTTATGATAATTAAAGACCAGTATTTAACACATATGAGAAACACAGAGGGAGCATATTAAATCCTGGAAGACTTTGCAAATGGCAACTCTTCTACTCGGGTGGCTTTCCTACAGGTTATCTGGACACTCGTTTTTACTGTGTGAGTATTTTATTTTCAGAACTGCTGACAATTACAGTCACATATAACACCAAATCATAACTTTAGCAGCTCAAAATTTGAAATCCAGTTTTCTGTCTAGTCATTCATTCGCTGAAGACACATTCTTTCCTTACAAAATCATATTATGCAGTAAATGAAGTAGGGGGTGAGTGGGGAGAGAAGCAGAGAGAACACCGCATCTTTGAGCCAACAAGGAATACAAATATCCTTGCATTATATAAGCTTATAATATTATCATGTCTCTGTTGATTAATGGTGAGCAAGAATTAAACTTCCATTTTTCACTTAAGTAATCGCAACCTTTAGGATGATGGTTTTACATTACTATTTTGGGCATATACTCTGGTAATAAAAACACACTGGGCTTAGATGATGAATTTGTTTTGAACATTTTCCATTAAATCTTGATGATTCATTCCTGTTTGGGAATCTGACATAAGTAGCTTGGTTTCAAAAATCGTAAGTACTCCTCAGATGCAAACTCTGCGACTTTGTCAGCCACACCATACCTATAACTGATCACGTACAGATTTGGATGCAGAGCTCTCCTCGTGTCTTACAAATGAAAGACCGTGGGCGTGTGCCGTTTGTTTCAGTTTCCCGTATGTCTCTTCTTGGCAAGCGGAAAGGTCGTCTTTGTTCGTCGAAAACCTCCTCAGTGATTCCTGCTGCCTAAAGTAGCACCTGCTACTGCAGGCGACGCTGATCGACGACATTTCCCCTGCTGATGGTTTAAACCAGCAGGTCACTCATGACTGTAACAGATGTCTCTGCATATTTATGTAAATGGAGGTCTTTCGAACCCTGGTGAGCCTTTTATTATCCTGGGCTCTATTTCACGAATAGCTCGGATGCTGGGTTTCCATAAGAAACCATAGCTTGCTAATTTGGGAGGCATCCTCCTCAAGTACTCCAGTCTTTATCACTACAGTTTGCATTTCACAGAGAAACAAGAAGAAATAAAATACTAAAAATGAAGCAGTCTCAGCGAGGAAAATTTCATCTCCTTTGGAACGGATGAGCACTTTCTGCTAAGATTCTGGCTGACGACCTCAGCTGCATCCAATATCCAGTCCTGTCACACCTGCCACCTCTTGCCCTGGGAAGGCACTGGGTCTCGTCTCCTCAGTCCCTCATCTGTAAAATGGGCTCAAATTTCTCTGCCACACAATTTGGAGACTGGAAGGACTGATAGTGGTAAGGGCTTTAGTTACCAAGGTTGGCAACAGCAGGGAAAGTACCACTTCTAGTAAAACTTTATCCATACTTCTTCCAGATAAACAGACTTGGATCTGAATAATTAATGAACTTCTGTGCCCCTTTTTGCATAATCATCGCTGTAAAATGAAGAACAAGACCGATATGCACAGCAACAGTTAAGGTAATTTTCATCTTTGAGTGCTTAAAATACATCTGTATTGTTGCTATGGCCATGACAATAATAAATCAAGAAAATTTGATAGCTGTTGGTTGAAAAAAAAAAAACCCACCACTTTTAAAAGCATTTTTAAAATAGCTATTTCAGAATTTGGTGGTAGGAAAGTTGGTACAGATGAAACCTCTTAAAAAAATTCGGTTTCAGCAATGACGTACTCTGTGGTAAGATGAACTTTATCTAAAAAAAAAAAAAGAAACTACAAATGCCATTTCTGGATTCATCCTGCCCATTTAAGACATTAACATGGTATTTCCCACATACAGAGGGTTGCTTTGGGAAAGGGGATGCAAAGGAAAGGAAGAGTGCTGTTTTTTGTTTTTTCTAAAGATGACTTTTTTTGAATGAATTAAAATCAGAGAAAATCAGCATGATTGCAAAATAAATAATCTGACAGCCACAGAAAGAAAAGCTCCATAGCAGCTACCTTTGTATCAGAATCCCAAGCACACTGAATAGTACTTGGATTTACAGTGCATTTTCCCTGAAGTCAGTCAACAGGAATTACTTTGACATATGTGTCAGATCATATCTTTATACACATTGTTACCATGCCACAAATAACCAGATGATCCCCACTCATATATTTAAGTTTTCTTCCCTCCCACAGATGCCAGTGTAGCAGTCAGATACACAACTGTAAAGCTTTTACCCATCCAAAGCGATACACAGTTCTTGGCTTTTACCCAGAGAAATCTATTCATTAGAAACTTGGCTGAGCTATGAAAGACCATACTCCATTTCATTAACGCTCTTTCTGATTTCTTCTCTGCAGATAAACAGCTCGACTAAAAGTGGGTAAAAAGACATGTTGGGGAGGAGAACATGCTTATGTTTTGTGAATCACCAAGATTGATTCATAAGGTATAAACAACCAGATACCCCCATAGTACCTTATTTTTTAAATGTAGAAATGCAAACTTCTGCAGAAAATTACAGAAGCCTTCAGTTATCACTGTGATAGATTTATTTCTGCAAATTGATGGTCTCCTTTTGTTTCTGAAAACTGGTATTACCTAGATTAATAGTTTTTTAAAAGAAATAAAGTGCAATTTACAAACAATACCAATGTGCCTTTGGAAACATTTCAACCAGCAATAACATCTTCATTCTTCATAATGTCAAGAGGATTAACAAAAAGCATTCAAATGTGTTTAAACTTTTCTTACTTGAAACACTTTTTTCTCCACCCAATTACACATAATGAGAAGTTCTATTTACTTCTACCTCACCTTAAAAATTTGGGTTGTGCTCCTGAAGATATTTAAGACTGTCCAAACATGTGACCTGAGTCAATGAAGACTTCCCAAGGTACAATGGATCCAAAACATACAAATGACATCAGTGTATGGGTTGTCAAGATCATGCAAAATTAAATTTAACACTTATTTTAAATAAGCACTCAACTCTCAGTTCTACCGGGAGAGATTTGTAGAAATGCTTTGCAAGTAGAGGTAAAAATCTGGGATATTAGCTCAAATATTGCCACCATTGTGCTTCTAGGGCTGCTTGGCTTTTGCTGAACCAAGTGGTTCATCTGGCATTGAGCTGGCTCCCATGCAGCAGCAAACCTCCCTGTGCTCTGGGCAACCAGGGCAGCTTGTTTCCTGGAGTACACCACCGGACCTGATTTGGCTCTGTGCACTGACATACCGCTGTTCTCACCTTCCTGGAGCACTGGGAATCCTGCTAATGGGCCATGTAAGTGGCTCTGGAGAAGGCAGCCTCATGTATGGCTATGGTTCAGCACAGCACTGGACAGGTGAACTAAAAATAGTTTATTTATATCCCATTCCCTTATTCAAGAATTGCTCTTCGTCAGGCATATTTTAGCATTGTTGCCATAAATAAGCGAGATCTGGCTGAAGAACCAAGGGAAAATAACTTTTTCGATTTTGAAATAGCATCTAAAGACTCAACTCCTCTGCCTCTCTTCTAAATGATGGTTACGGGGTCCTCCAGGGCCGTGTCCTGCCCTCCAGGCTAACTCCGGGGCAGGGGACGGCTGAGGTTATTCCAGGAAATGAGTTTACATTTGCTACTTGCTGCAGCATGCCATCCACAGGGACTGGGAGTTCCCAGTCAATCTTCCCCTCAGGAAGGCGGAAACAGGCCAGACATTTAGGGAAAACACCTAAACTAAAACCTAAACCTGAAACCTAAATAGGAAGCCAGGCACTTCCCATTTCTGCATCCCACCCTGCTGACAGAAATGTATCAGATGGCTGGCCTGACCCTCATCTCACACCTTGAAAAAGTCTGCAAGCTCCAGTCTGCTTTAACCGAGTGCTGAGCAGTTGTCAACTTCTTGGAGTGCTTTCTTTGGGGGTCATTATTGTAAAATAAACACTGACCCCTCAAAAACAAACCTCTCAAAACCCCAACTAAAACACATGAATTTTCATTTATCTCCTGCAGAGGTTAAACTATTTACCTACTTATTTGACAAGGCTAGGCCAAAACATCTTTTCACAGCCTAAGTTTTACTGACAACAACATTGCCATTAAAATGATAGGGAGGTGTGAAGAGAAATTGTGCATGCTCTGGAGAAAGAAAAGGTAAGGAGACACTGAATGAAAATGTTCCATAAAAATGAAAACAATCCAGAAAGTTCAAGCATTTCTGGTTGTCAGACTGATGCCTTGCTGCATGGGAACTGGAGTTCACACGCTTGTGCTCCCATTTCCTCATCCAAGATGGATCTCATCCACCAAGGTGTGTCCCTCAGGACCCACTACGGTCTCCCCATCTCGGAGAAGAGAATGTGAGCACAAGACCTAAAATAGACTCTAGGAAGGCACCGTGACAGCATAGCCAAATCAATGTGTTACTGTTTTGCATATGCTCTGTAGTTTAATGAAAAACATTTCCCAAAGCCAGAAGCCACTTCTCACAAAATGAGTCATTTAGGCAATCTCAGTGTTTTCTGTTGAAAAATGCTTTCATCAGAAACTTTCAATGAGCCCTATGCTTCTGTATTTCTCGGATGTGCCTTACCATAGAGCCAGAACAGTCAGCAGCCAGCAGCTCTTCCCCAAAGGGTAACAAGCTCCGCTTGGCCCACATCAATGCATTCCTCAGTCTTGGCTTTTATCCCAGCTGCCTCTTCTCATGGAGGAACTCCAGTATGCTGCTGCTTTCCCAAAATGCCAAACGAATCATCTGATAGAGGAGAAGAGGACACTGCTCTCTCTCCCCTTCCAGTCTCTCCTGCCATTTCATGAAACCAAAGAGGAAAATCAAGTATCTTTCTTTACAAGTATCCTGACAAAGGAGTGAGACCACTGCACTCCTGAAGCGTGCAGGATGGTTCTTCCCAAACTCCACTTAAGTCATTCATCAAATTAAGAGTGAGCCCTCTTCAAAGTGCAGATTATGGAGGCATGACTTCTCGACTCCTCCTTGTAAGGCTTGAACAAGACACTGTGCTTCAAAAAAATGAAACTTAAAATATAAACAGCTGCCCCTTCTAGAGACCTTGCACTTAAGAAAGCAAATCAATGTGCTCACAGTAAGAACTGCACCCTATTTCCCTGGCCTTTCTAGTGGGGAGACAAATAGTGAACTATCCTTACTCTGCAAATGATCCCCACAGGTCACTCAAACTATATAATGACAAAAATTGAGGTGGTTCAAACCTCTCAGATCTATTGTCCTAGGCTAGTTACAGATGCTCACAGATGTCTCTGTATCACTTATACTGTTAATATTTTGAAGTTTTCTTCACAAGTGCAGTTGCAGATTTGTTGTTTTGGGGGAAATAAAAGCTGAGATTCCACAGAACAGAGTAATATCCTTTGGGAATGGTTATTGAGTTGTAGAGTACGCACTGTCTCATTTAGATGTCTATCACCCACATTTATAGCAGATCACTAAGGACAGGGACCTCAAAAAGGCAATAGGCTTGTCAGAAATCCCACACTGTCAAGTGTTAAGCCTGGCTCCTATTTTGGTTTTAAATCTACTTACTTACACTGAATTTCTGCGGATTTTTAAAAGACCACACTAAACAAAAACAAACCCATGGAGCTACAGCTTGCTCCTGTTTTCACTGCTGCCTGTAAGATCACAGTCTGATGAAAAGTTGTAACAACTGCATCTGTACCTGAGAGCTTCAGAAAAACCAGCACAGCTGTAAAAAAGGTCTAGCTTGGATCCTGACACATTGGGGTATCTCACACTATTAACCAGTGAGCTCAACCATATCAGTGTTCCAAATCTGCTGCCAATCAGAGAAAAAGGAGGTAGAAAGAATGCCAGCTATAGACATGTGGTACTGCTCAATGAACCAGCAATTCTGTCTTCAAGGGGTGGCTCTTGATGAATCAAACACTGTGTCAAACACTGTGTGGGCAAACCTGACAAAAAGGAGCTTTTCATTAAAATAAAATCAAAACTGTGTTCAGGGAGAAGTTTGTTTACGATGCAACACCTATAAAGAGGTGCCTTTGAACAGATGAATCTCTCTTTTTTCACATTGCAACTGTGTCTTCTGTATTTATACTTCTAAAAATCTGCATTAAATTATCAAAATGGTTGTCCTTTCCTAGAAAAACTGTTAACAAAATAACACATCATCCAGTAAACTATCAAAACATTAAAAAAAATTATAATAATCAAAAGTAATACAAAAATATTTATAAAAATAATTTGTCAAGATAAACACTTTGGTGGACATTGTCACAGAAAGTTTTATTTCTGCATGAATACTACTTTTCATTAAATTATAAATTACATTTCAAACTGAAGGGCCATTTGGAACCAAATCCACATCTATTTATTTAAAGAAAGGGCAGCAAGAGATATTCCAGCAATTTCTAAGTGCTATTCAAACATTTTTCAATTAATCAACAATTCCCAGAGCAAAACAACTAATCATCAACAAAAGACAAGCCTTTAATGACAAAATTCCCAGCAAACTCTACTTCCTCTATGAAAAGATGCTGAACTGTGCATCAGATCTTTCATACTTAGAATCTCTTAGTTTGATCAGGTTGTTTTTCAGTTCTCAGCTGGTTTACTTAATTACAGCAGCCTCCAGCATTTCAGTTCTAAGAGTTCAAGTGGATCTTTTCCAACTACCTTTGCTGCAGAATAAAATGGGTTTTCCAGTATTGATTTTTCCTTTTTGTCTCTTTGCTAACAGAAAAAAAAAAAAAGGCAGAAAAACCCCAACTGCTCATCTTAATTAGTGCAATTGTGTTAAACCTCTTTTATAGCTTCATTCTAAGAAATGGAACTCCAATTATTTTTTTTCATAAACAAAAATATTGTTCACACTAGTATATCTTATGGAAAGTTCCAGGAAGCCAAAAATAAAACTAATGGGAGAGCAACAACTGACAGCAGACCTTGAGTTTGCAAACTAAATTAAATGAATTATTTTAAAATAAAAAAGGAAGGAATTACAAAGGCTTCAGAAATCAAAACACGTGATTGGATTTAGTCTGCGAATCAAGATACCTCATCATTCTTGGAACAACTGAAGTCAATTGGGAATGCTGCCACTAAACAGAACCAAGGATTTTCTTCCTTACATGAGCACAAAATGGCAATTAGGACAAGCCAAGGGACAATGGTATGTGTCCACTCATTTCAAACCAATTAGGCCAAAATACATGATTGTCTGATTGTGCAGTAACAGACTGCCTGTGTGCGTGTGCATTTCCATGCACGTAATGCGACAAAAATGTGCTTTAAATCTTACAAATAGCGCTACGTGCTTAAAAAAGTTAAGGAAGATTGCAACTTAAAAGAGGTGGCACAATTGCTCTAGCAATATTCAATTTTCTTTAATTTTGGCAAGAAGGCCACTGTATTAATACTCTCTCAAATTCAACTTTTCACATAATATACCTGGATTTTTGCTAAAGCCTCGACAAACCCAAGTATTTACATTTTTCATCCATGCTTCACATTCCGAGTTTTAAGGTAAATGAATATGATGGCATGAATTCCTACTAGAACTGGTTGGACCTGTTTCAGATGCAAAATAACACAGATGAACTTTTAGGATGAACATCTCCCACAAACATCCAGAAGAAAGCGCAGGGTGTTTTTCAGCTCTCTGACATCTAATAGTAAAGATACAATAAAACTTAAATGTGGGGTGCCTCGAGTCCCAAAATGGACTGCACAGACAGGCACTGACATTGAGAAAACACCGCCTTTGAGGCGACAGCACAGCTAGGACACAAAGGGAGCTTCCAGAATCCTCGCAGCCACATGGGTAGTGGGGTTTGCAGCCACAGCACTGCTGTACATGAGGCAATGCCAGGGCAATGAACACAGGAGCAATGGGCCTGCAAGGACTGCCAAAAGGCAGAATATCTGACCAGTGTTTCTTTTAATTATTTCTGGTTTTTATCCTACCACTTTGCTGCTTAAAATGGTGAAATTCTGGTAGCAGGAGCCAAAATCCATTTTTCACCCTACATGCTGAGGGCTTAACTAGGCTGAAGAATTGGGTTGTGTCTTGTTTGTGCACCTTATTTTTAAAGAGCAAGGTAAGGATAAAACACCCCTGTGTGTTTTTTTACCATGTTCCTTACATGAGCTGGTTCCTGCACCACCCTGAGGGTAAATCCTCATTCTGAAAGCCAGAGGACCCCCACCTTGCTGGCTGCAGTGTGTCTGTGCCCACTACAGGTGGACCAGGGAAGTGATGCACACAGCTGGACGTGCCAAGGGATGAGACTCGGCCCCTTATCTTGCTCCCTTGTCCACTGTCCCTCTCCAGGACACGGTGGCGGCGCCGTGCAGGGGGGGCTGTTTGTCCACATGCCCACAGGTTGGTGTGTTACATCTCTCCCATGAGACCCAGACACCCGGTAAAACCTGTTTCAATTCCATGTACATGTGGACTTCATCCTCTTTTAGTAGTTCTTAGAACAGCTTGACACAAGTGCAGTTAGAGATAGACTAAGAATGAAAACTATTCTGGTACTATTGTCTCATGACAACACCTATAATTTGCATGACAAAGCCTACCCTTGGACTTAGCAAAGCTCTGTGGAGAAGATGAGGTAAAACAACATGAATCTGTGCTAGGCTAACCAACCTATATTATTTCTTTTCAGCCACACAGGCTGGTTCCACAGAGCTGTGGGTCCCCAGAAGCAGTGGACAGGAGGAGAACCAGTGCTGCTCATCACATGTGGGTAGCAGAGATGGGCACATCCCTGAAACCAAACAATGTGGGATCTGCCCAGCAATCGCCATGCCAAAAACCTGTGAAGGTCTAGAGACCAGCAGGGAGCTACAGCAGCTTGGCTAGTTCATGTCTGGATGGCCTCAGGCAAAGGGAATGTGCAGCGATGTCATTAGGGGGGTGGGTTTTTATTAGTTTCTGCTAATAAGCTTAGCAGATGTTACTGGAAACAGTTTGATGTTATTTTTCCATCATTTATAACTTTTTTTCCCCCTCAGCAAGCAAAGGCAGTAGGTTTTGCCACATATTTCAACCTTCACTTGTTTCCCCTGTAGTATTGTTAAAAATGTTGCTGAATGTTTTCTTTATTTTTATTATTATTGTACAAAAGCAAAAAGCATTTTCCCCATTTGTCTACAATTCCAGAATAGCTGAAAGGATTATACTCCAAATTAACGGGGCAGAAATACTTTTCAGACTCACAACGTGGAAAATTTCACCCCCCGAAACAAGTACTTTGCAAATTTTAGAATATGTGAAAACAAAGAACTATAATGGAAACTATTTCAAACTTTTATTATGGCAGATCCCATTATAAACTATTTATAAATACTTTAACTATGGCTATAAATACTTAATGTTTTCCCTTGAATAATCCTAAGAGAATGTCAATGTTAAAAGCTGTAAGGACAAAGATTACATAGGATAGTGCAATGGAACAGAAAAATACATATATAAATTCAGGATATTTCACTGCTGTGTATTTCTACCTCCCACATTTAGATATTAGTGAAAATTTGCTGTGGTATTTTTTGGTGTGTGTTCTTTTTTTTCTTCTTCTTCTAACGTAAAGTTTCACCAGCTCCTGGCTTACACTGGTTTGAGCTCTGGAGAAAGGTTACTAAATGCCTCCATTTTATGGAAGGTATAGTACTACTTTGCTTGTTGGAAGGTGGAGAAGGAAGGAAGAAGGATGGAAGGAAATAATTTGCTTTCAAAGAATGCCTGCCGAAACTTCTAAGCAACCACTAAAGTAAAAGCTTATTTCCAAGTTACTCTTCTGTATTCACACTGCTAAATATTTCAGAGAAACTTCCCATTAAAAATCAATACAAAGAATTAAGGCTGAGAAATCTCTGTCTTATAAAAAACCACCTCAAGCGCCAACTTCAGACACTAATTTATCTTTCCTTTAACTTTTCCTCTGGATGCTCTATATCCAGGATTTAAATAGCAAAGAAAAATTCACACACAGTATATCCAGTATAATCCAAGTCGTACAATACTATCACAGATATTATCTGCCTTTTCATCCATCCTCCTTCCTTTACATGCTGTAATTGGCCAGGAGGGGTGAAGCAGTCTCTCTGTCATTTTAGGTTTTTCTGTCTTACTGGTAAAACCAGAAGTGTTTGTGCTTTTCCTCTTCAGATGAAAGATGTTTGACCATTTTGACCTCTGTTCACATATGAAAGTACCAAATGTATGAAGGTTTTACCCCCTCCCAGTCTTCTATCAATTCTTCATACATTCAAAATGGAATTTTGCTGTTTCCTCCAGTCTAGGGACAGCAGAGACTTAAGCAGCAGCACTTTTTAAGGTCTCTGTCTTCAGACAGTATTTTAAGAGTGACTTGCCAGTCCTCATTTCTTTTTTTCCATTTGTAGATGGGTGAAGAATGTACAACACAAAAAGATACAGAATCACATTTCTAGTGGCAGCATCATGAAGTCTTACACAGCCCTAATATAAATAGCAAAGTATAGATTAAAAGGCAATGCTAAGCAGAAAGCTTTTTAACCTACTTTTTGAAAAAGCTAAACAGCCTAGAAACTAAGATGAACTAAAAAATCCCTGGGGAGTCAGAGACAGACATGACATAATCTAAGGTTTTCATAAAAAATTTCAGTTAAATACTTCTCAGGAAAGATTTTAATATATTATGACACAGCTATTAGTTAGCTCAGATTAAATAAGAAAAAGCACTCCCCTGCTTTAAAAAATCAAGATACAGGGCCTTAAACCCATACATACAGGGTTTGAGAAGCTGTTAAAAGGTTTTAATTCCTAGACAAGAATTGCTTCATCAGAGAATAAAAAGATTCTATGTTTTTGGCCTTCACTCCAAGAAGGACTTTTGGGAGGCTAGAGGTGATCAGAAGGGTTGAATTAGATGTTAATCATATACATGTTATTACAGAAATATTACAAAAGCTGCTAAACACCAGTAGGATTTTGGGTGCCTAAAGGCTGGAAGAAAACTGAGGAGTTGCACCCATCAGAGCTTGAAACCCTGCTAGGAGAGAGATGGCAGACTCTTGGGGTGACCTGCTCCACTGCCAACACAGTGTGAACACCCTGGAGAAAGTTTCTCCTTACACCCAATCTAAACCTGTTGCAACTTGTACGTTTTGCCTCTCACCCTCCCACCCTGCCCCACTGTGAGGCGCCCAGCTCCAGCTCCTCAATGATTTCCTGTAGGTGCTGGGATGCTGTCAGGTGTCTCCAAAGTCATCCTTTTTCCAGGTCATCCCATGTCCCCCAGTCCCTCCTCACAGTGTGAGTACCCCAGTCCGACTGCCTTGGGTCCTCCAGCTTGTCCACAGCTCTCCTGTGAGGTGCTCCAATGGGATGCAGCATCGAGATGTGGCCTGATGAGCATCATATAGAGGGGGACAATCCTGTCCTTTGATCGACTGGCTGTGCTCCCACTCACACTGCCCAGATTATTTGTTTCTTCTAGTTCACACAAACTACACTAGTGTTATGAGGAGGCAAAATCTCCATACGGCTTTAAAATGAACATCCACATCAGCATTAATCCAAAAGAAGCGACTTTTCCAAACTGGAACAGTCTTACTCACTGTCCTCTTCTCTAATTCTATTTGGAAGAAGGAATTTTGTTTGGAAAAGACATGCAGGAAGGTAGACAGGCTAACACTCCATACTGTCATGCCTATTAGATATTCTAAGGATACTGTAACCAAGTGAGTATTTTAGTCATCCAGCTCCTGGCACATAATTCTCAAAGACTAGTTAGCTATGAAGTTCCCTCTACAAAGAATGGGGAGAGTTATGTGCCTGTTTCAAAGATTTATGTGCTTTCCTGTAGACGTGGATTAGACACTTGTCTGAGACTGGGATTCATTGCTTCAAATTTCCGCTCCAAATCCAGGCTCTAATTTATATTTTTGGCTGTGGAGAACTGACTCAGTACTTTTACTTGAAAAAAAAGAAATAGGAGAAAGGTGGCAGTGGAAGTGGTGTAACAGATTTAAGAGACTGAAGATTAAAGTATTCACTTAAGAATTAGCAAGTTCAAACTTGCATTTTCCAGCTCCCAGGAGAGCACACTTTACACCTGGTTACAGGTTGCTGAAACAAAAACTCTATGGAGCAAAGAAAGAGACTCCCACAGACAGGAAAAGAAACAGAGATCTCTAACCACTCTTAATGATCCCTTGTTTACTTTACGTATCCGGCTGCTGAATTGTGAACCATTTACATTTCCATTTTTTCAGCATCAATGAAAAATTGATATAAACACAAGCATTTGTCCAAAAATGAATTTTCCTTCATTTTTTTCATTTTCATCACTATTCTTTACATATGTTTTACGTTTCCTTATTAAGAGAAGATAATTTTGGTCTCTTCTTCTTTCTACAGAAACCCAAGAGCCTTTGTAGTATTATGCAAGGAGCAGACATCAACACCTATATTTAAGTATGACACATTATAAGCTTATATTATCACTTATAATTTGATTCTGTTTTAACTATTTGGACTGTAAAGCTCCACAGTGAGTCTTTGCCTCAAGCAAGATTTTTTTTCTGGAAGGCATAAGCAAAAATAGTTCAATGGTTTCAGAGTGAAGGTGGTGAAAACTCAGTTTTGCTGGTATTTATACAGTTTCAATGTTTCAGTGAGAATCTCCACTGCCTCCACACTTCAGAGCAGGGACTTGGCATTTGGCAGAAAAGCTGCTCTCATGGCAAAGTGTCCTTTCTGTCACAGTAAAAATCCTTGCAAATTTGACTAAAATAAAGTCTCCTGAAAATACTACTTGTAAACACATTGCATAGGTTTGTTAGAGGCTGTAATTGAATTATCAAAATACTTTCCTTGCATTAACTTTGCTTCCTACTGAGGTCTTTTTTTCCAAGGGAAAGCAGACATATGCTGATGCACAGGAAAGGGTGAGGGAAGGGACAGGGACTGGGAAGGTCAGAGGGTGTCATTGCTACAGGCTTATGGACAGCTGAGATGGTAGTCTCAGATGTCTCAGCACACAGCAGAGAATGCTTTCTTCCCAACAAGTATTTCAGAGGAAAAAATATTATAGCCAAAATACGACACTGATTTTTAAATTTCTCCTGTCCTTCACACTAGTTTTTATCAAGTAATTTATTCATGCAGATTTAGACCGTGTGATCTTTAATGCCTTGTAGCTGTATTTCTTTACATTTTACTTTTATTATTTTTTTGAGCTAAGGATTTTTCTCCTAAGCATTTGATTATAAGACTTAGTTAGATTAGGGAAATATTAAAAATATTTCAAAAGTATAATTTAAAAAACATAAAGGAGATTATTTGTTTTTCCTTCTCCAATTTTTTTTTTCTCAGTTAAGAACAGACTTATCTTATGTAATAGCACAGCCTGTATGTTACTTGGGTCAAATTTAACTTGAAAATTGCTGAAATTTTTAGCTCTTAATAAACTGCTCATATTTAGTCAACTCCTTCAAACGCAAGAAATACACGCAAACATACACTGTTCAATGCACTCTTGTCCTCAGGGATTGCATTCAAAGACAGAAAAGAAACACTTTCTGATGCCACTTTTGCCATGACTCAGCTGCCACTGAGCACTGTTTTGGTACTATAAAGTAGAGAAAAGGCAATTAAATAAAATGCATCAGTGAAGAGCCATCACTTAAATTTTTATTGACTACCAACTTGTACAGAGCTGACCTGGAGCTTGAGACAAAGGATATTCTAAACCCTACCACCTGCAAAGGAAACTCACCAGATTTTCACCAAAAATTATTTCTTTCTCTCCTTTATTAATATATAATTCAAAATTTAACCTGATGTAATCCCCTAGGTTCAAAAGACAGTTTTTCCCCACCAAATGCACTGATGCAGATGACCCTCCTTCCAATCAAAAACCTCATGAAAGAAATCTTAAAACCAGGAAAATGTTTCACCTATTCTACATTCCATACTAATACACCACTACTGCCTTATAGGGTAATAGCTTTTTGTTCTCTTTAGAAAAAGGAAAAAAGTACTACCACAAATGTTTTGTACAGAAATTTTATTTTTTAGCTGCTGACACTTTCAACCCAGACCTATGTACAAGGCTTCCACAATTACCAAAAACTGTAAAATACTCCATAAAAGACATGTAGTCACTAAGATGCAACAGAGATATGTCAAATGAACAACTCTAAATTGTTATATTTTACGTGAACTAAACACTAAGAGGATTACAGCATGCCTCTTCTTTTTTTAAATTAAACTCTCAGCTTTCTTATTTTAAGACCTGACATGGACACTTCCATACAACATTTATCATACAGCCAGATCAAGCACCTTAAGACTTTTTTTTGGGGTGGCAATAATTTAGGCACATTTCACTGACAAAGAAAACCAGTTATCATTAGTAATAAAATTTGCATTCTTTTTGGAAGGATTACAATAGAAAAAGCAGCAAAATAGAACACAATATGGGGTGTTTGTATACAATAATGATAATGATAGTCTATGAAAAGCATAGTTTTATGCATATGCAAATGCCAATTCTCACATAAAGAGATGAATCTCCCACCTCAGGAGTTAACAGTGTCACGTTAGTAACTTTTTATTGCTCTGTATTTTCAAAGTACTCGTAAAACATTACCTAATGCATCTTAAATGTTTCTGTGTAGGTTTTGGTGTTACACTCTCACTACATGTCATCAGTGGTCTAACCATTACGGGGTTAAGTCACCACATCCATTCTCTTCCAAAGTGAAGGACCACAGCACATCTGGGATGAACATAAATATACAGCATGTTTGATAAATGCACATCTCTAGCCTCTCTGATCATTGCAACTGTTAGAAACAAGCACAAAATAATTTCTACTGTTTATCAAAAAGTAAAACTAACAACAGTCCTTCTAGTTCTACCTCAAGTTAGTCCATAACATAACCTGCCAATAATGCTAGTGTGTAAGAATGGCTCTTAATCTTTATGGCACAACAAATTAAAAAGAGATCCGGAACATTCACCCATGTGTCAATTGTTCACTTGTCCCTCCCAGTCCTGCTTTAACTGAGCTTTCACCTCCTACTGGTTCTATCTCTGCTACAGCAGCAGCAACCAGCTAAGCTGCATCCACCCTCAGTACTGAACTTCCACCAAGTACCTCTTAATCAGTGCAGAGGGTGGCTGACATGCCCAGGGTGAAGGTTCAAGTGCTAGATCATCTCCAGATGACTGATCTCTTGACTGAGTTGCATATTTGTTATTACAAAAATAAAGGAGGAGTGGAGGAAAAAGAAGCCTGGGCACAAGAAGTCAAATAAATTTCTACCCATGTGGAGGTAGAAGTGCATAACAAATAAGTCACTGACTTTAAAAGTTTTAATTAATCAAACAGCCCTGTGAATGTATGTTCAGTGTTGTTACTGCATCACTAAATATGGTCCAGTTCTTTATGTTATTAAATTTGTAAAATATTCTGTAAGACATAGAGTCACTAAGATGTAATGGATATCTATTGGTATCAAACAAAATGCTTGAAAATGTTTTACTTCATGTGAGAGAATAGTAGGTCTCAACTCTTATAATCGCTTTTGTAAAAAAACATGCTGTTGCAGCAGGTTTATTTTTAAATTGAGGCAACTGGCTAAAGTGATATGTACAACTTTTTATTGAATTTTTTATATGAGTATATATCCTTTTTGCTTATAAAGACACTTTTATTTAAATTTTGTGCTCACATGAAATCATGTAAAGACACTTGTTACAATGCCTGTGAGGTGAAACTGAAAGGGTAAACCACTGACATTTGATGTCTACACTCACTAATCCACAGGACACAGAACCACGTAACATACAAATTACACATCATCAAGTCACCTTACAGTGGGAGGCTGTTAAAATTCAAGTTGCAAAGGCTGCCAACTGATTTGGCCTCTCCTGCCACCAGATGCTGGAGCAGTCACTTTTGCTTCTGCCAAGGCAAACCCATTCCCAAGCTTCTCTCTGTAACCAGCCGGCTCAGCCTGAGAAGAGGCACCGTGAACTTTCACACATGGCAAGGTCTGAGTTGGGCTTGAACTGTGGGGCTCAAACTCAGGGGAGTGGTGGCAAATTGCATGGTGCGAGAGCCAATGGGCAGGGCTGTGAACATGTAGGTACATCCTGGGGGCAGGGAAGGAAAGCTTCAATGAAAGGGCAAGGACGCACGCACAGCAGAGACAGAGGAGGCTGCCAAGATGTGGGATGCACCCCAGTGAGAGCCGTGATGGGTGAAAGTGGCAGCTGAAGTGAGGCTCCATTCCGAGAGAAAAGAAATGACTTCCTATTTAATTCCTGCTGTTTAATTTCACCTTCTCACGGTATTTAGGAAACACCATTTACTTTGATTATAGGTGAGGCTATAAAACAGAAAAGTTGCACAATTGCTTCTGCTTCAAGTCGGTATTCCAAAGATTTCACAACTTCTGAAACACCCACACTATGTTCCCTCACTTGAAATCACTCAGTGGTGCTCAAAAAACCTGGAAAAAACCCAGCTTTAATTTCCCCTTTCCCCAAGATCACACACAAATGAAGACTTGTATTCAGCAAGCAGAATAAATGTGTTAGGTTTTTTTCACCAGCAGAACCGGTGCCTGTAACTATACCTCTAATGTAAAATGACATTTCTGTCATTCAAGAAATCATCCATATTCTTTAGGTATGAGCAGGATACTCACTCATGTCACTTTCCGAAGTAAGGGATTACACACAGAAGAGTGGAAAACTACATTGTAGGCAAATATTCCCAAGACAGGATCTGAAATATTACTAATATTAGATGTGAATACACTATTATGAAGACTTTGCCTTAATTCAGATAGAAGATCAAACTATTTACATGAAGACAGAATGGATTTTTCTAAATACTCTTGTACCCCTGGAAAAATAAAAAAAAAGGTCCTTAGGGTACTGAGTATATATCCTTTATGTTCTTCCACATTTGAAA
Organism: Scytalopus superciliaris; assembly: GCA_013400415.1. NCBI lineage: Eukaryota > Metazoa > Chordata > Aves > Passeriformes > Rhinocryptidae > Scytalopus > Scytalopus superciliaris. Next base: position 155,405 of record VXBX01008134.1, on the reverse strand, counting down.
GAAGTGCATAATTCCTCTTTCTACAATTATAATATAAAAAGCACTCAGGAGACCAAAGAGCTGCGAGTAGATCTCTAATCTTGTATTAATTCAGGAATCAAACTCCCTCTAAAGTCAAAACTCCCCAGTTGTTCTTATTTCCCTTATACCAGTTTAAATTTTGGCTGAATCTGGGGTAAGTTAATAAAAAAAATTTGCTGCTGCAGGCACTGGGGACACAATGGCAGGGACCTGTCGAATCTCCAATCTCAATCCAAGTTCAGCCATGTATAAAAGGTAACAGAGATGCAGTCAGCTTTTACTCAACTAACAGGGCACATCAGAACTACTTGCCTGTGCACACCACTCTTCTAGCAGGCAATATAAATAAGTGACAGAATGAGCTATTAGAGAACTCAAACTATTTAACAGAATAGCATCCAGTTCCTTCACATTAATATGGTCTCTTCAATATAAAACCGCAGTTTTGAGGTCAGAAATGTATGGCAATAATTAGATGTTCAATGTTAGAAGAGAACAGGGAGGTGGTTTATAGCTATTCTCTTAATAGCATCTGTTAGGCTTCCTGACAGCATTTAAAATAGTGCCTGGACACTCTGATGTGGCTGGAGAACCTCAATAGCTTTATCTAGCATATCCATTAACAATAAAAACTGGGAGACAGGCTTGTCATGGGTTACAGTGTTCAGGTTAAGGGCTTCTACACAAGTCACTTAGGTATGATAACCTCATTAAAATTGTGCTCAAAAGCTGCTATTGTGTCACCCGTGACACATAAATGCTTCTCAGAAAACCAGGCATTAATATCTCTATTTCTTCTGCATGGAAAGGCTGAAACTCGGTTTCACTGTTTACAGCCATTTCTGTTGTTTTAGAATCATTCTTTCTAGACTGAGCTTTCTTAACAAAAACAAACAAACAAAAAAATGTCTGGGTAATGTTTCCCAATTTCAGATGTATGACCTGCATTCCTGTAGGTTAATCAAAAAAATTTTAGTCTTGATTTATAAACCACCTTCGCGTGAGGTCATAACAAAAACTACTTGGAGATGGCTGAGTAAAGCTGACTGGTATGTGGTAGAATGTAGCGAATTGTGTGACAAATTTCATACAACCTCATTTAAAAATTTGGGAAAAACATTTAAAAAGTTTAAAAACAGAAAAACAAATAAAAATCTTTATCTTATTAACACTTCCACTGCCTGCACTGAATCACTTCAGTTCTCGCAGATTCCTTCAGGCCATTACAAAACCATGCAGTCCAGTCTCCTTGTGAATTCTGTTTCATGAGATACCAAGCCATTCCCAAGGATGAAAATGAGCCTGGATATTTCCCAACAAGTTTGACATTGTTTTGCCATTTCCGGAATGAGCATATCAGTCCTTGGCCACCACACAAATCATCTAGTCAGGACAGGCTATTTTTATAGTTCCCAGATGGTCTTTATGTACTTTCATGCATGACATGAGCGTCGCAGGATACAACCACTCTGCCGACCTTGGTACATGTGAAACTGTTCTCTCCAAGGAAAGAAAGGTAGGAGCTGTGTTGTACACATGGGTACATCTATTCATAGTTATGTCATGCACTTTAGCTAGCGCTGCATCATTTCATTTTCACAATGTACCTTGAAATTTGTCATTGGCAGGAATTCAATCTGTGTCATAAAAAAACACAGTGTCTCCAGTTTCAGTTCATTCCAGTTATCTGGTGCTTCCAAAGGGAAATGTGGCAAGACATTTGCATTCACAAGTTAAATGGTACTTTTGACCCCAGCTCCATTTCAGCAGCAAACACTCAGCCATATTACCCATTTCTGAAATTACACTGGAGATACTATTGACAGTAGCATCTGAATAAACTCTTTCAAAAGATTCCCTTGAGGGTGTCTTCACATAGTCTTGGAACTAGCAAGAAAAAAAGTCCAGACTCAAATATTTGATCTCACCATTATTAAAACTACATGATTGAAACATAACAACCAAATACCTCTAGGAAAGCCAACACAAACCATGTCATAAATTATGTTCGTTTCTGAGGATAACAAGTTATTCATACAGATTAGATTGCTGCTTAGCAAAATGGGTAACCTACCACCTGTATAGCAATTCACACAGGTGAACATAAATGGTGTTAGTCCAGGCAATAAAACAACAATTTTTACACAATCAAGATGCTCCCAGCCTCTGAAGCTTCTTCCATAGTAAAGCACAGCAAAGTGCAACTGTAGTTTAGGAGACCACAGAGCAGGTGAAGATTATGGTACAGAAGTAAAGAGGAATGTTTATCTGCCCAAGAATATTAGTTGTGGGGGAAACAGTTTGAAAAGTGTTCCTGGTGCTTCAACTGCCCTTTTTGGCTCATTACTGTGTAGCTCCAGGGCATAACTGAAACCAAGCTACACCTCAACGAGGGGCACTGACACATGACAGAAAATGCTTGAGGTCTTGGACTTGTAACTAAGACAGCAAATAACAAGCTCTGTGCAACAGCTATTACAGAAACTTGCTAGACTGGTTTTCATACTCTGCTTCTGTTCTGGGCACTGCATCAACTTACAACTTAAAGAGAACTTGTTCATGATGATGATGAATGGCATGCTGGTTTCAAACACTTTTATATAGAAGATGAGAAACATTTTATGGAGCAGAACATGTAATGAAAAAGTGACCGTACATGTAAAGCCACAGGACACACAACAAAAAAGACACAACATGGGTTTTTTTCTCTCACTTGGAACAACTTTATAATTTTAGTACAGTGGTATAGCAAAATTCACCACAGAATGTTGATTTCTGTCTCTGTTAGGGACTCCTGAGAAAACTGCTCTGGGTGTCTGAAGTTGAAATTATAACTTCCAGTATTAAACTCCTTGGTCTATACTTTGACAGAGAATCGACATTTTTCTTCCCTGTGTTCAAAACTCTCTATAGTTTTCAAAGCATGTCTGATACTTGATACCATCACACATTAACCTCTCTGACCTTAAAACCAAGGAAAATTAATGCCCCTGAACAAACTAAAAGAGGAAATACCACTCTCGGATAGTTGAACTGTGCTTGTAAATGTGGCAAGACTATTACTGAACCATAGACGCATTTTTGGTTGGTTGGCTTAGCTACAGAGACCAGGACTAAAGGCAGAATGAAGCTCCCAGGAATGTGCTCACTTGGCACACCTCAGCTTGCAACCTGATAGGAGATGTGGATCTCACTGCAGAGATTTTGCTCCTTCTCCTCAGCTCTCACCTGCTTTGGGCAGAAGTCTGCAGTGTGGGCAAGGAAGGACCATGGTGTGTGGAAGCAGGCTGTGCCAGGACAAGCTGTTGTGACCAGCCCTCGGTCCATACTGGCCGGGCATTTGCAGCCAGGGGCCCCTGGTGTCACTCCTCACCTGCTAAATATGAGCACTGCATTAAGTGCTACCTTACTATAAACAGCAGCAGTGGACCAAACCAAACGGATGAAAATCAGGATGTCTGACTGTGAAGTCTGACTCCATTGCAGATTTGTTTGGTAACCTTGGTTTACACCTGAAAAAGCATCTTCTATCAGCTTCAATCAACAGGAGGTAAGGTGGCTTTGGTGGGTGAATCATGAAATGGATGTATCACCTGGAAGCAGTGAAGACTCCTGCCATGCACTCTCCACTGCAGCACTGCAGGTCTAACTTGTATCTAACAATTAAAGCAAAAAACTGTGCGATATATCAAGATATCTATGCACACACTGCATTATTTTTCTCTACTTTAATTAGAAATCCTTTAGAAAAAATTTCACTAGCGTTTATGATCAGTCCTAAACTATCAGCTTAAATAGCGTAGTTTTACCATGCTTACTAGTGAGTTGGACAGTAAATGAAAATCACAGTAAATTCAGAGACTAGCTACAAACTGTTGAAGTCTGTTCAAATTAGCTTGAAAATGTGTTAAAAAGAATCATATTTGTTTTCATGTCCTACACAATTCACCTTGCCTTAAAAGCTTGGAATATCACAACATTTAGTAACAGCCACCAGCACCCATAGAGAAAAACAGTATTACCCAGAGATAAAATCATTTGCTATCAAGTTTTATGTTTAGTCTTGTACAATCCCTAAGCCATTTTTGTGCCACACAAACAAAAAAAAAAGGCAAGTCTGAAAATTACTACATTTATTTTAAACCACAACATCCTTGGGAGTAAACTACCATTGGAACACTGAAGAGAAAATATTTCAAGCTTGTTCTATATTATTCTAATGAAGTATGTTCTGTAATTCAAAATAATGAGAGAAACTAAGCATTTTAGGCTAAAGACTGATTCCCAAAAAATACATTTAAATTTCAGTTCCTACTCTGCAACCTTGGGAAATACAACTTAATCTTTTTATTTAGAGCCCACTGTAAACTGCTCTATAATAGTTCACTTAGGATTCATTCACCTCATCAGTGTTTCATGGCAATTAGCTGAACAAAATATACAGAAAAAAATGAAACAAAATCCAAAATGACAAAGCAAACCTTATCAAAAGGTATAAACCACCATGTTTTTCACTGTCAAAATCCCCTTGAAGATACATCATCATCAGAATAATAAAAAAACCCAGCCTTGACTTTGAATTCAAGGTTGATTGAGTTTCGTCACACTCCCAACCTTCCAGCTTCCTGTTAATTCAAATTATTAACTGGCAGATAGCCAGAAGAAGCAGGGGAGGGGAAATCTAATTTGTGCATGTACTTAGACAACCAAAATTTCCCTTTACAATTGCTTATCTCCATATTTCCTCTGCTCATCTTTCAGAAAAGCAACAAAATAAAAACAGAAACACTTTCTTAGTGGAAGAAAACAAAGTGCTAAAAGTATAAACAATTTTTCAGCAACTGCAGAAACACACATCCTTGCCTTTTTGGCTTCCCTTGTTTTCACTGCTGCTATTAGTAGTTATTTTTTAACTGCTCCATAATATGGCAAGTCCCTCTGACAGGAGATGTAAAGGCAAAGCCTCTTTCCCAAAGAACTTTCAGTTAAAGCTCTTGACTAAACCCACTGGAGCTATTAAAGGATGAGACTTTATGGCTCTCAAGTGAAGCAGGGGCATGACAGTGATGCTGTGGTACTCAGACAACCTCACTGCTTTCAGGTTTAAGGGAGGCACAGTTTACCAGGAAGAAGAGGAGGGACGCAGGGGACTACATGTAATTGCACAAAAAATGGATTCAATATACTTTCTAAACTCTTTTTTATATCACACCCCATGACTATTTTTATCTTTTATCATTTCTTTGTTATGTTTTTAAAATTTCCCTGTTTCCCCTCAGGGTTTGGGGTATTCAGAATGAAGGTTATCTTTATGCTAGGGTGGTTGAAACTTTGCAGTTTTCTATTTCCAAGACACAGTTGACTAAACCTGGCACCATTTACAGTATCTGCTGAAATCAACACCTGATTTCCTCTATACTAAGTAGCATTAATTAGATAACTGACAGTAAAATAAAAAAGGGGGAAAAAAAGGTGATGATCTCTGTCACCTGCCTAGTTTTGATATCAATCACTTTTTACTGCTACCATTAAAAGAGTGAATGTTTAAATCTGGAAATACTTGCAGCATAAAAAAACCACACAAAAATTCATACTTAATTTTGCCAGGTTATGTAGGCAGTAGAAGGGCTGGTGCCAAAAGTACTAAGTAAAATCATATAATCATTTAGGTTGGAAAAGACCTTTAAGATCAAGTCCAACCATACAAAAATGGTATTCATATGCCTTGCAATTTGTTCCTTACTGAAACTCCTATGCATGCCTGACAGCCAAAAGCAGAAAGTCTGGGGGGCCCCAGCTGCCACCACAGTGCAGGTGACCCCAGGAGGCTGCAGGTCACTTAGGGAATGGGAGAACTCCCCTGTGAGGAGCTCAGCCGTGGCTGGGCAGATGTAGTACAGCCTCACTGGCCAGGTTTGGCACTTCTTGCTGTATGGCCTTCAAAGACATTTGAACAAGTGGCATTACAGACTTGGGATTTTATGTTGCTCTTCATTATATTAAGTGGGAATGAAGTTGACATTGGGAAACCAAAGGTCAATCTGTTGTGGTTTCTCTTCTTGCACATTACTGCTAATAAGAAGCTGTGTCAAAGTGAAATTTTCTCTCATCTGTAGGGACAGTATCTTAATACCCCTTTTTGCAGTGTTGTTGCCATAGACAGATACCAACAGCTGTATCTGACCAAACTTATTCAACCACTTGTTTGCTTCACGGGGAAGGTGGGTTCTCCTGATCGTCTTTCATCAGTCTGAACTTTGACTAATATTCAAAAATGCAGTAAACATTCACTTATTACCATGTGCACCACCATCAGTACCTCACAAAGATACTCTTATATGAAAGATACCCAAGCTACAAGCCATGCTGTTGATTTCCAAAATCCACATGCAAATTCAAAGCCATAACTTAGTCTTTAACGACATCAAATACCCTTTAAACATGAGGGGAGTAATGGTTTGTTTCAGCAGGCTCAACACTCAATTCAAACCTTTCAAAAGATGGTGCACCATAAAGCACAGGACACAGAAACTCATTTTGCAATTGCTTCCCCTCCTCCCAAATCTTTACATATTCAGAAATACTTTAACTATTCTGCCATCTCCAAGAGGTAAATAATTTTAGTTGTTTAAACTGACTTGGAAAAAAGATCCACCCTGTCAACTCTCTCCCAAGCCCTGGGCTTCTGCAAAATCCAATCACATCTGCACTGCACACAGTAAGCAACCACATCTTGTTTTTAAGTCTTTACCACATCCTTTAACCTCTGTTTCAGCTTGGTGGGCCTAATTTAAGTAGTGCTTTAGTAATTAGATGAAAAAGCACTAGAAATGCCTGCAAAACTAATCAGGAATCAAATCCCAGTGGCTACTTCGCCTCCAATGGGCTAATTTCCTTAGCTGCCAAATCAAAGGTATTGCAGAGGGCACCAACTCAACAGCAGAACACAAACTTGAGCATTACCCACAATCAAAAATGCCACTGATGAGCAAACCAAAACCAGTAATTACAGCTTTTCAAAAATGCACGGCAAGTAAGAGATTCATACAACTTCTACTTAATCTTTTTTGCTTCCAGCTCTGTTTAGTTAACAGTCACTGTACTGATCAGGTGAAATACAAATGGGGATGGAGGAACAGAGCATCGACTGGTTTTATTCCAATACTGGGCTGAAATTATGTGATATTAATATAAAATATTAATTATGTGAGATTACACACCATCCACAGGAAATTACTGTTGTTTTCAACTGTTAAATTGAAATTACTGGGGGAAAAAAGTCATTGTGCTTTTAAAGCAATGACCCAGCAACTTCTTACATATTGCCTATGATTCAGAAGGGAATGAGATAATTTCTAAGGGCAGAATGTTAATTTTTATCTTCTATAGCAGTTAAAAATATTATATGGTAATGAAAAGATATTCTGCATTGTTCAAAACAAAACTAAGAGTGGCTAAATTAACAGAACTGATCAGATAACAAGGTACAATATGCAATAAATTGTCATTGGTTTTAGGCTGTTTTGTGCCTGGTTTTAAGACTGCAACAACACAAAATACAACAGCAGGAAAATGTGATCAGTTCAGTTCTAGCCTAAAGGAGTTTAAATGGGCTTTGATAATGAAAGGCGATGGGACCAGATCAAATGGTGCAAGTGATTTGATTACCTCCACACTAACCATCACGGGTAGATTTAATTTAGAACAGAGTGATCACGTCTGACTGCAGTAAACAGCCCTGCACCTGCCTTCTGAGTAACACCTTCATAGGAGAGAGACTCAGATCTGCTATGTTTGCAAGGTTTTTAGCTAAACCACCCATTTTAAGCTCCTATTACCTCCTCAAGAAAAAAAAAAAGTTGAATACAGAGAATACTACAAGTTTCTAGAACACAAAGTAATCACATGATGAATAAATACCCTCTAAAGTCACTGAAAAGCATAATTAAAATTCTGTTAACAAGCCCTGGGGCTGACTTTAGTAGAGCAACCTGGACAAAGCCACAGCAAAAAACATGCCTGGAAGATTTCATCAACAAATCAACTCCAGTAGTAACAAATATGCCACAGTACCAGAAATTTTGTTTCTTCCATCTTTGTATAAAATCAAGGCTACTCCTATTTTGCTCTCTCTTTCAAAGGGACATACAATTCTTCCACTACATAACAACAACAGTTTAAACCAATACAAACACAAACTCATTTGTCTCCAATATATTTGTGTCAAAATATTATTAACACAAAACACAGTACAATGATGCAGACCATTACCTATTAATGAGGTCTTAATACTCACTCCAAACCAAACTCGACTTAAAAGTCAAGAGAAACACATGCAAAGAGGCTGGACTCCAGCAAAGCTCTTTACCCAAAATGCTGTATGAAGGCAAGAGAGACACTGATGACAGGACAGGTGAGCATGGCAAGGACAAAGCTCTGAGACACAGAGCACCACGAAAGCCTTGGGAATGACTGAAATAATCTCTGCGAGAGAAATGGTGATTCCGTGTAAGGAGATTTTTATCAATTCTCAAAACATGGCTTCAATGAAGTTAATGTAAAAAAAGATGGTTAGTTTATAGTAAAAAAAAAAAGGGGGGGGGGTAGGGGAAACTGTTGACAAATTTTTATTTATACATTATAACAGGCAATAAAATCAGGCTTAGTAACAAGTTTTCCCTCAGTTTTCAATTTTGGCCACACAAGCTAATGAAGTATCTTTAGAGCAGAGAAACTCAGAGGATTCCCAGGCTTTGGCTTTCCAGCCATTCCTTCTTCCTCCCTTTTCACCTGACTTCCCTGACCCAACTGCTTCTATTGATCCCCCTCCTTGTTCCTCGGAGCACAGCCTGATGACACCACGCATAGTTTTGCTTCCTTGACTTCTGCTGCTCTGGCCTAGGGTTATTTTTTTTAGAAATTGATACAGTATTTGTAACTTCTTTTAAAAGGATCTTTGCATAATTTTAAGCACCTACTTATGGAGGGAATTTTCACTTTTTGAGCTTGCAAACTCTATATATTAACAGACTTCCAAAATATTATCTAATTAGAATAAATTCAAAATACTTGGGCTTACCCATAAACAGATGGTTTACAAAAATATATCAGTACCTAGGAGGAATCAAAAGCAGGCAAACATTAAAAGAGAAAACAGATTCTCTAGTTTACTACTAAACAGATATATCAACTCAAATTGTTTAAAACAGAATCATTCCCCTATGATTAACAGCTTGACCTAAAGCTAGAGTTTTTTAAAAGAAGGAACTGAACAGATTACTGGAATGATATCATGGGGTTTGAAGCAATGTTTTGTAAAAACATGGCTGAAAGACCCCATGTCATATCAGATACCAAGTTTACACTTAGTCATATTTTATCACAGCTGAACTTTTGACTCAGAAAATAAAGAATTTGGAAAAAAAAAAAAAAGAAACTTGCAGTGTAAAATGAGTTTATTGTTCTAAACCCTAAAGTAATATATTTATAAAATATGGGATTAATTTACATTGGAGGTCAAATTTTGAAGCATATTACTGACCCTCAAATGACCAAAGATATTTAATATCCTATTCATGGAATGGAAACACGTAAGTAACAAGCAGACACACTTTCGCTTAACACCTTATTATAATGTTTATTCAAAAAAGTGCACCTTTCTACTACACTACACCTTTCTTTTGTACCTGTAAAAGAACTACTTTTGCATGATGTTGCTCCATTTTTAATATAGAGGAAAAGATTAATTTCAATGTAAAAATATATTCATGTAAAATCTTTTTTTAAATAACGTTCATAACTTGAAAAATCAAAGGACAAATAAGTATGTTTTCTGAATTTCATTTCTCTACAGACATAAGAAGATATTCTAATATAAGTAAGTCTTTAACATTGAACTTACTAATAATAAGGCAAGCTGATTAGCACGTTTAAAGTCCAGTTTGAGTTATATGGGCCATATGTTTGAATTCCTGTATAAACCCAGCAGCTACACTCGACCACCAAGATTTCTCCAAACTAATTTTGGTTTGCTATCACCATTAAGCAGAAGAGACAGAAACAGCAGCAGCATCCTTAAACTAAAATACCAAAAGCAGCATTTGACTGCTCAGGATGTATTTACACACCATTTTGAAACAACTCCTTGCTGTATCTTTATTTATGGACCAATATTTCTGAACTTGCAGTGCAGAAACTGCCATTAACCACTACTCAAGACAACTCATGTTTCTAATCTTGTCAACTGCATTTAATGGGACATATTTTGAACACACATTTTAAACATAAACCAGCTCCAACACAAACTTGCCTTGATGCCTTTTGCAAGAGGCAGAGTTTGTTGTTAAAGGCAAAAGAAGCTGCAAAATACTACTGTAAATAAACAGCCACATATTATACATTTTTCATAATTGCCTATCTAAATAAAAGTAAGTAATGGTGTGATATACTATATATGTATATAATTAAAAGATCATAGACAATTGATATATAGTGTAAATAGTTCAGCATAAAAGTATTATTTGCAGGCCAGCTTCAGTTCTCTGTGGGAGTAAGGGGATGTAGCTAATCCATTAAGGAGGCTCTCAAACAGTAACCTAAAGGAAAGTTTTAATTGTTTGGACTTGTTCTAGCATCTTACATGAAGCCAACCTCACATTTTACTTGGCACTTTATATTTCACTGAAGAGAGAAAATGCCTAGCCAGAGTCCTGGACTCACTGGAATCACTAAGAAAGATACCAGTGACCTCAAACCAGCTATTACTAAAAAGGATGAGTATACATTACTACAGTACAAACTCTTCAAAACACGGTATCATTATTGCCACTGTGTTTACAAGGAGTTCTCTCAGACTGGTATTCTTTTCTGTGTGGCAGAGAAACAGAAATATCTTATACTTCTCTAGTCTTACAATGCTGAGTGTTCATTCATTCATGGCTAGGCTTCGCAAACGAAGATTTTGGAATGCTGAATGTAATGATCCTTTAAACATACAAACTAATATATATGTATTTGTTTTTTTCTATCAAGGAATGTAAAAATTATTAAGGTGAATTATTATATCCAGAGACCTTGGTTATGGGGAAACTAGGCAGGGACTACAGAGAAATTATTTTACATCTTCCTTGATCAGAGATATATAATCATGCTATAGAAGAAGGCAGTTATGATTGCTTATTTTGTTTATTAGGACTGCAAGTAGGCTAGATAAAAGGGAAATTAATTTATGCATGCATCAGTTGGGCTAAGCTTATTTAAACTGATTTAGGTTGATGATAAACACAGTTCATGCTACAGACATTTGGAGTGCTTGCTAAATCACACTGCAGCTCACAGAGCAACCAATAAAAAAATGTTAACCATCTCAGATATAACCAAAATTACAAATGCATTTTGTTCTATTATAACAGAGACGTTGTTTGGTAGAGTATCTTCCCTGTTACCCCTGCATTTATGACTAGGTACCATCCACATTAACCCAGCCTCCTGAACCATTTATTAGGAGAAAATACAGCACTATACAACTCTGGGAAGCCATGTCATGTCTGAAGGTCTGAACACGATATGGAATGGGCTTCACCCAAGTCTGTATAAAGACTGTTTTGGAGACATGCTGCACAAATGGTGGCACCAGTGTAAAACCAGGTGAGCTGCACCCATTTGCCTCTGCTCCTTTCCTGGAGTTTACTGTCACTCACAACTGAACTAGAGCAGAAGACTGACTGACCTTTCATTGCATTCTTCAAAGTTGGAACATCCCAGTCATTTTAACAGACTTCAGCAAGAGCTGGCTGGAAGTGCACTTTGCACTGGAACAGTCGGGCACTCAAGGGCGCTGCTTTTACAGTTCAGGTGCCCTGTAACGCCTTCAATCAACTCAGCTTTTTCTGAGGTGATCACCCACTCTCCAAACATGCCATTACAACAACTTTACTAGGTCAGTGCAAGCACATTTATGAAAAAAACCAAGCTTGGGTCAAGGTCCTCTGTTACAAGGCCAAGTGTGAACCCGTGATCTCGGTGTGTAAGTGAAAACACCGCAGCAGTGACGACATGCTTGCAATTCCATTTTGGTTAATTATACCTGAAATATCTCCAGTTCATTCCAAAGAAATACATCTTAACTCTCACCACTATTTTGAATAAACTTTAGAGAAAAAATAATAATTTTATTTCTTTTCAATTACAGCATTCAGAGTGAAGATTAGACAGTAAAATACCATGTGAATATTCACAGACTGACTGAAGATGGAATTTCTTCCGAAATAAACTGATGTTAATCTGTATATTGAGCACAAATCTTTAGCATGTACAATCTATATAACAGTATGTTTATCCATAAATTATATTCATGTTTCATTAAATCAAAACAGTGATAGGAACCAGCTTACACAAAAATGTAAATAGAAATACAGACCCTAACCTCTCCAAGGCTTAACTTAGAGAGAAACAACTTATTGAAAGAACAACTATATTACCTGTCCTGTTTCTGTGTGGGATGGCTGCATGAGACATTTAGATTATTTAGGAGTACGTTTAACTAGACTGCCTGTAGTAATTCCATTTCTACACCATGATGTAATAAAATAATTCAGTATAAAATAACAGTTTCAAGTGAACCAATTTTTAAAAGGCAGAAAATGCCATTCTTCTTCAGAGGAAAACTGTCCTAATTCTGTTTGAGAAGCAGCAGATTTATTGCACATTCCCTCATTACAGGCAGGTTGCAGAAGACACTGTCTCTGGAATGTGCTACACACAGAGTGCATGGTACATGTCCAGGGACATACCTGAGCTTTCCAAGAGTGCTGCAACCTCAGCTGAATTCACTGATCTGGCCAAATTTCTGCAGTTCTGCCCAGACAAGTTAAACAGACTTCGGGTAGACAAAGATGTACAGTTTAGCTGCATGAAGTTGTGGCACAGTGTAAGGTCATGAAGGTATGCACCTTTCACTTCATCTGGCACTCCAGGTGAACCAAATATATACTTGTTAATGATTTTAAAAATTGCCTTTCTCCACTCTGCATATCTCTTACTACAACTTTCATGTAACTGGCATGGGGAATGTGTTATCTTAATGTGCTGTAGAAAACAAGTGACGGAGTATGGGATTGTCACAGTCCAGTCCTAAAAGGTCTGAGCTACACCTTAAATAATCACTAGCTTAGTTTAAAAATCAAAGGATAAGGCATTTTACCATCTCATTTTGGAATGTGAGCATCCTCTTTACTATCATCAAAATACTTCCTTGGAATCTTAGCTATGTCAAAGAAAAAAGATTTTAAACTGAAGAGCAATAATCTTACTCCACCAGCAGTAGTTAAAAAGCCCTACTGAATAAAAGAAAGGATTCAAACAAGTATCTCAGAAGTCAGCCAACACTGAAATAGTTTCCTCATCTCTCAGTACCATGTAAAGGCATAAAATAGATAAGCGCATGTGCTAGCTAGACACATACTTTTTTCTGACTTGGTTGGTAGGCCAGAAAATACTTATCAAGTAATATTTCATGAATAAAATCACAGTTCAGTTAACCATGATTCACCAAGTAACAAGAGAAGTATTAGAGATTATGTAAATAAAGCTCTTCTTTAGCCACGAAACAGCTGCAGATTTTAAAGAATGTTCATGTTATTTTAAATATGACTATTTAAAAAAAATATTATTACAACAATTCACTATTTTTCAGTGAACAGAAAATGTGTCATGTGACTTTTAAGAATAACCACACTATGAATAGTAAATGCTGAGTAGTCAGAGGGAATAGTTCACATGTATGCCCATAGGTGCAATATTATTTAATGACCATACTTGAAAAACAGTTTTAGAAATCAAAATCAATACAGAGCTTATTAACTAAACCCAAGAATTATAAAGGATATTGTTAAAAAACAGATTGATTTTTCTAGTCCATAAATCTAACTGACCAATAAAATGATTTGGTGGCATTAGGTGCCAACAACAACTGTTGTTAACATACAGAAAGCCTCTGTATTTTCTGCCTGTGCAGTATAATTTTTAAGTTCTAAAAAAATTCAAACAAAGGATTAAAAATCAGTAATTGTAACAAATTGCAAAAGATTTAAGGAACAGTATGCATGGGTATACTATGCTACTTTTCAAACTCACTTGCATTTGCAAGCCAACTTTTTGACTTTATTTTCCTTGAATAAAATGCAATGTTCTTCTTAGGCAAAAAAAAGACATGTATTCCATCAAAATAAAACATCCTAGTGCTGACTTACATATAACAAAACATTCTTCTCAATCACACCAAATGAATGCCTCTGAAAAAATACTGTTCTGGAAATATATTCTTTAAAAAATTATTACTATTTTCTTTTGTTAATCTGTTCCTTTGTACCTTTACCAACAACAGTCACAACTTACACTATCACATTTCATTTGTGACATTCTTAAACTCCACCTATGGCAAGCTTCTTGAACAACAGAAACCTGCTGATATGCTGATATGTTTGTAGTATCTTCCACTACACCCATCTCACTCTTAAATTCAAAGCCACTAATTCATACAAAACAAATTAGCAAAGGGTGACCTGTTTCTTCCCAAGTATCATGTGCATACACCAGCTTTCTCAAACTGAACTTGCCCAACCTTACATTTTTTGACATCTAATTTTGCCTCATCTCTCTGTTTCATCTTGCTTTTCACAAGGTTTTCTAGTCAAAATACTGTAATTCCCAATGTACTTATACAACATATCACACATGATAAAGTCAGTCTCTCATCATTGTCACCCCAGTCACTGCAATAACAAACAACGATGACAGTAAGAATGCGTAGGACAGAATTAACATGACCATATTATGTTAAAACATATTTTGGTTAGTCTACTTAGTGGTTTTGGCCATGATTTTCAAAAACCACAACTAACTTGGGGAAATAAGTTTGGTACCTACTTAGTAGAACATATTAAAGTGGTCTGATCCTCATCATGTACAAATTGTTGGCCTAATTCAAACAACTAAACTAGTAAAACATGACTGAAGAAATTTCTGTGGTCTGTTCTCAGGCACAGAAGAAGATCCACTAAAAATTATTAATAACTTTGTAAAATCGTAATGTTTTTGTCTGTTTGAGGAGTAACAGAAGTTACTCCTTAAATGAAACACACACACTTTCGAACAGCAGTTACCGTACAGACAAACAAAATTCAGAGTAAGAAATTATTATCAGTATCATCAAATGTGACTAAGATATAGATATAAAAGAGTAGCTGCTAACAGGAAATAATAATTGAAGAAGTACTCTGTGTTATTCTGATAAAAACATCCAGTACTCACTTAACATTATTTAAGAATATCATCAATGATACAAAAGTAAATAGTGTTGATAGCAGTTATGGCACAAAAAATGTCAGGCTGGTTAATAAAGGCAGCAGAGTAGTTATTCAGAATAATATGGATTTCTTTATATGATGGAGATGGTACATTCCAGCCAGTTGAAATTAGGTAGCAATGAAGAAAGAAACAATGCAGGTAATGTCCAGAAAAGAGCAAATAGAAACCAGGAGTTCACAAAATGCATCCAATTTTCATGGCATGGAAACAATTTGATACAAATGACCGTGAAACCCTGCAACCAAAAGGAGAAATAAATCCCCCCAACATGCAAGTGCATAAGATCAGAGATACTACTTTCATTCACAGCATTAGTGGTACTGGAATAGTCAATACAGCTGTACAGTTCCTGCATTGCTTTCCCAAAAATGGCAAAGATCTGGTTCTTTCTCCACAATTCACCAAAAAAGGGGAGGAAGTCTGTACCTTCTGAAGATGTTAACCAGAATGCCCCACACGCTGCTATTAGCTCAGTGAGGGATTTAGAAACCTGCATGAAAAGGGCACAGCAGCAACTTGAAAAGGCAGCAGAGCATCAATGAATGTTACATGAACACAGTAGCAGCCCCTGATTCCTTGCAGGAGAGTAAGATTGCTCAGGCCTAATGTTAGAGACTGGGCAGTGCTGTTGCTGGTGTAGGTACACTGGTAAGACCGATCTTACTGCTGACGTGTTTTGGGGTTATTTCCTACCACAGCAATTACTTAACACCAAAGCCACTCAAAGAACTGCACAGTGCTTCTTAAAAAGCAACCCTGGATAAATGTAGACTTTTTGTCAAATGCCTCTGCTCAAGAGAGCTGGACAGCTGTAAATGACAACACTGGTACATGCACAAGAATGAACCTCCTGGGTGGCTTCACCAGGGAAAGACCTGCAATGCAGCTGGACTGGAACCAGTGCCCTGGAGGTGACCTCTTATTTGGCGATTCCTTTGGCTTACCTGGTCGCGAGACCCCTGAGCTGCTGAATGCTGCTCCTCGCAGGCTGCTGTCAGGAGTCTGGGGGTTTGAGTTACCATGGAGATCACCGCATCTGACAGCTGAGAGGGCTGCAAGGAGAGACAGAGGTACCCGTCAGGATGGCACAGTGCCCACCACCTCATCAAAACACAAGCATTTGACTCCTTTTGCTTTTGGCATCCACCAAGGTACTGGCTCCCAAGTTAAGAGCTTTGGCAGAACCCGAAGGGGAAAAAACCCAATACATATCCCAGAAAGAATTGGAGAGGCAAGGGCAAGGCCCAGTGACACACAGCCCTTTGCAAAGGCATGCACTTTTCCAGGAATCCAGAAGAATCCTAATGTGTCCTGAGTCTGGCTCAACAGTTTTCAGCATCTCTGGTCATGTGTAACAAAAGCAAGCAATTCACCCAGAGCCACTGCTGAGCACAGGAGTGCACACAAAAGTGCTCCCACAGAAAGCTTCCAGTGGGAACTGATTAAGCACCACTTGAACAAGAGGAAATAAGAAGGCAAAAGAAATCACCTTCTTGAATGTTTTTCGGGGAAAGTCTAAGGGTAAGCATTTATGAAAATCAAGCATGAAAGACAGCCTGACATTCTTCTGCAATAATAAACCTATTTGCAGACTTTTCCATGCCTGCCAACAAGTGTGATGAGTAAAGCCTTATTTCTTCTGCCATTTGAGCACCATGCATCTTGACTAGTTTCCTACTCCCCTGTTTCAAGTCTCAAGCCTTATGCTCAATTTTTGTCTATATAATCTAATAATTAAATGTTGTAAAGTGAAATGAGATATTCATTGGAGACTTTTAAAATTAATTATCCTCTTCCACACAAATGTCTAGCAGCTTTTAAAACTCTTGTCCTGGTTTTCTTGGGGACAGAGTTAATTTTATTCCTAGTAGGTGGTACAGTGCCGTATTTTGGATTCAGTATGAGAATAATGTTGATAACACACTGATATTTCAGCTGTTACTGAGTAGTGCTTACCCTAAGTCAGGACTTTTCAATGTCTCATGCTCTGCCAGTGAGCAGGTGCACAAGAAGGCAGGAGGGGCAGCTGACCTGATCTGGCCAAAGGGATAATCTATACCATAGTATATCATGCCCAGTATATAAACTGGGGAGAGTTGGCTGGGATGGGCTGTTTGCTGCTTGGGAATGGACCGGGCATCGGTCAGCAGGTGGTGAGCAATTGTACTGTGCATTGCTTGTCCTTTTTGGGGTTTATTGCTCTTGTTTTGTTATGTCTCTTTTAGTCATTATTGTCATTATAGTTAGTATTATATTTTATTTTATTTCAATTAGTAAACTCTTCTTATCTTAACACATGGGTTTTATCTTTTTTCTGATTATCCTCCTCATCCCACTGGGATGTCCAGGGGAAGCAAGCGAGTGCCTGTGTAGTACTCAGTTACCAGCTCAAGTTAAACCACAACAACTAGATATTAATTATCATTTTCTGACATAATTAATTTAATAAATAACATTTAAACACATTACCAGAAGAAGCTGTCATAAATCCAGTTCTAATTCTCAGTCGGCAATCCTACAACATGTTCTCATTTAGTTTACTGTGAGACAAGTACACCACCTAACCAAATACAACTACTTCAGAAAGAGTTATATCTATTCTAATCAAAGGCAAATGACTACACAAGGGACAATAAATGCCTATTTAAGCATCACAAAGTATTATCAAGACATCAGCTAGAAGTTCATAGTTTTTCTGAGTTAATCTACTGAATACATACAAATCTCCATCTATGTGGCTACCATCTAATTACCTATCTAGTTCTCAGATGACATTCTGAGATAACTGTTCTCATCTCTCCATCTTTTTTTCAAATTGATAGACTCAAAGAATGGTTTGGGTTTGAATAGATCTTAAAGATCAACTAGTTTCAATCCCCCTGCCATGACACCTCCCACTAGACCAGATTCCTCAAAGCCCCATCCAACCTGGCCTTGAACACTGCCAGAGTTGAGGAATCCATGACTTGACTCCAATCTAATTTTTCTGGAGAGCATATTATGTTTACGCAAAAAACATAATATACTCAAGAAGCATAATTGTGTGTAAATACAAAACCTGAAAATCCAAGCAACAATTAGAGGATTTTTCTGCTACAACTTCTCCATGCCTCATGGCAAAATTGTTAACAGTTTTATTATAATAAAATTATCTCTATTCAATACTTTGACACTATGCTATGCAACATTAACTAACATATACTGAGGCTGCTCTTATGCCAGCTACCAAAAAAATACCTGTACTGTAGGGTTCTGCAAGACTTATGGAGTTTAAAGGACACTGCAGAATACCAGGTACTCATAGTGTAGCACTGTAGATGGAAGCATGGTTATTGAAGAAATTCTATGAATACTTTCTGTCATAATTATACTCATAAATTGGTTATATCATGTTTTCATTTGTTCTGTTTACAAATCTTAGAGATTGGACCCCTGGTGGACTTTATCAGTGAGAGGATCACTTAAAGGTTATTCATCTTCCCATGCTGCTACAGAGCCGGCAGAAGGCAGCAGTGCAGGCAGCATTGGTAACAGAGGCTGGAACAGCTAATCAAGGCCTTTAGTAAGTCCAGCTTTGGTTACCGTGCCAGACAACTTCTTGGTAAAAAAGTTCGTACTAGCTCTTTACTGAAAAAGTAAGAAACAGAGGAAAATAAATGTACTAGAGGTGAAAAGATACAATCTCGTTATTTTATTACCTATAAGTGTCAGTGACACTAAAAAGTTATGTTTCCCTTTTGACTGGGTGAGAGCATGTATAGATGATTACAAGTAGTCATGCTAGCAGATACCCCAACCAACAAGGTTTTACTCAACAACAAAGAGTTTCTTCAAATCTGATTTCATACAGAATTAAGTACTAATATGAGCTTTGAAATAAAGAGTATGCAAAGACAGAAAATGTTCTTTTAAACATTCCTTGGTAATATTAGCATTATAACCTATGCCTACTTATAATAGGATATGGTCTTCACAATTTAGAAAGAAATCGAAAAAACCCCACCACCAGAGATCACAGAATATAGCTGCAAAAGTGATTAGAAAACTGTAGAAAATAACTTTAGTATGAAGTATCTGGAGAGTTCAACTTGTATAGTTTATTGCCAAAAAAATAAGATGAGCTAATTACAGCAGCTAAGTATTTTCATGGGAAGAATATTCTAAGTACCAACCGGGTGGTTAATCTAGCGAAGAAGGGTATGAGTAAAACAAATAAGCATCTGGAAGGTGACACCAAATTCAAATGCAAAATAAAGCACATGCTTTTCATCACCTGTGACTAACTATTAGTGCAGGTATCCAGAGGAGAATGCAGAGATTCTCCATTTGTTGATATCAACCTTTAGTGGGACTTTCTAGAAGGTGAGTTTTCATGAAAACACAAGATTCCTTGTAGTCATATACAAGTTACTGGGTTTCATACAGACAGACAAAGATTCAGAGAATTGCAGAGACAGGTGGACTAAGTTCTGCTGTAAATTATATTCTGGCTTCTAATTTAGGAAGCTTATTGTTTCTTGCATGAGCCGAAAGGACTCAGTCACAGGAGCATGGCAGAGTTCTCTTCACAAGAGTCCCTCAGGGTATCAGGCAATACAAATGATGCTCTCTGAATCTGTGCACAGCACTTCATGTTACGGACATGCCAGTCCGATCCCTATGGGCAGTAAGCTTTCTGTGCAGAAAAACCTGGTGTTTCAGTGGGTCAGTCAAACAGTTCCCCACCTCAGCCAAACCCCAGGAGCTGCTGTGGCCCCACAGCAATGTGCTTCCAGCTCTCCCTGCAAGGAGAAGCAGCCTCACTCCAGGCACAGAAGTAGCACAGGCTTCTTATAAAAGGGACAGTGGGAAAAGAAACAGAAATACAAACAAGAAATGGCCTAAATGTTACACTGAAGTGGTCTCACAGTTAGCAACTTTTAAAAATCTCGTCCCTTAAGCAAGGGATATGGAGAGATATTAGAAGTGTTACTTTAGCTAGCATTGGTGCTGTTGCTATTCTATGCCTTGGGCTGCTAAGCTGCCAGGAAATGTAACCATGTTTAAATAGCAACCAAAAATAAAAGTTTAAACATCTCATTCATTTTTACTAATTGTAAATGTAGTGCACATGGTTTGACTTCAGATTTGCACTGTATTTGAAAACACAAAAGTCAACCAAACAATGCAAATGCATTCATCCATCTATTACTCCACTGGACACAATCTCCATGAAGCAAAACCGGGGAAAATCCCGACATCAACTTCCATGCAGGCAGCTGATGTATCAACTAACTCACCAGCCACCCCATTTACATCAGAAGTGCCAATTTAATTGAAGAAGAGGAACTTTTCCTTCGACGCCCATCCTTGCAGTGCCAGCCAGGGCAGGGCAGAGGACAAGCCCTGTGTCAGTGCTAAGCTGCACAGCACCATTTACACTGAGAAGCCAACAAAGTGATGTTCATTAAAGGAGGGCTGAATGTGGGGCTGGCCCTGGTAGGCCACAGCTGAAACACTGCATTTATCCTCTGCCTCATATGTAGATTTCCTTCTGCAGGCACCTCTGTGACTTTAGGAAACTGAACCTTGGGGCCAGATTTATAGGAGGCACTTGAAATAATGAGCTATGCATGGCTAAGGGTAAGACCACCGAAATAGTATAGTAGTTGTACTCTTAAACTCAGTGTAATTAGTCACATCATTTGGGAAGATGTTTTAGTAAATCCTGCTCAATTCCTCTGAATAGATTTAGATGCTTTATTATTTTTCCATTCTGATTTATTTTTAAGTACTATTTCCACAAAGTTTCAGCTAAATAATTTTATTTCTTTTTACTAACCAACAGAGATGAGGAGAAACCAAACCAGTGTCATAACTATTCTGTTTCAGCACATTTCTCTTAACTCTTTTTCATAATGAAAAAAACATTAATTGGGTGACTAATTTATTATCCCCACTCCTTTCTGGCTTTTAGAGACACTGGAAAGTTTAAATGCTAAACAGGCCATCTTCAATAAACACTGAATTACAAAAGCAGGTTCCAGAGATTTCACTAAATCTCTGGGAAAGGCACAGGGGATAGCTAGTGCACAACATGAATATTTTGCTTTCTTTCAAACTGATAAACAGCTTTAATGTTTTCAAACTACCCCTTGGGGAGTACACTTGTAGTAAACCATGACTATATAGAAGATTCCAGCAGGACATCAATAATTATGCCACCCATCTGCAAAAAATAACCTAAAATGCACTTTCTAAAGCAATTCCTAAAAAGTGTGCAAATCCGTGAAGAGAACATTCCAACACTGGCAACGCTCCTGTGAGGTACTAGGGTTTTAGTTTCTTTATGGATTAACATTATATATAAATATAATCACATTGGTATAACCACAGCTGTGGCTCCCCTGGGGTATGACCAGCAAGTACTTTGTGCATGGATCATGGATGACACTGCAGTCACGTGAGCAGAAACCAGGACCACTTTCAGCACAACGCACTGGGTTTCTCTATGGTGTTTGCAGAGTACACCTCTGCAAACTCTGTGCAGAAAAACCCACACAATCCCTGAATATTAATGCATTTGCCCTACAGTCTGATAGAGTAAATAAACATTATTTAATGGCTTGCTATGATAAAACATTCTCTCTCTCAACACTTACATATCTATCACTCCCCCACAGCTGCTTCCTGTAAAGAAGCTAAGAAAGGCTTTTTATTTTAAATCTACCATAAAGAAGTGCTCAGATTTGACAAAGGAAACAAAGTCATGAATCAGTTAAAAATCAAAAATCAACTTTGAAATAAATCTTAATTATAGCACTAGTGCAAAAAGTTTCCCTGTGGTAAAATCTTGAGCCAAAGCAACAAAAATACACTCAGAAATAACCCATTTCTTCCCACAAAAACTTAAAACACTTAGACTTGAAAGCTTCTCCCCAGAATATATCAGGCTTTCAGGTGTAGCTCACAGAGTCTGGGCTGCCACTTTGAAGCAAGTGTCTCCAGGGAAAACAAAACTGCAAATGGAAACTCTTCTCGTGTTTCATCTTAACTAAGTCTGTCAAAGCTAGTGGACATCATGAAATTAAGAATTTCAGAAGCACGGTATTGTTAGTTTGGCTGTACTCTGCTACCCCTTTTAGCAGGAACCTCCAGAGACAAATTAACTCTTAGCAGTCCAAACTGTGACTCGATTCAACCAGTGTTTGATCCAGACTGGAAGACACAGTTACAGCATCAATGTTCATAGTCACTTACCACTCTCAAAACTTTGCCTGTACAGGCACTTTAGCTTTTTCCTGCTTCAGCTGTGTATTTGAGTGTAGTAGACGTTCTCCCTACCAGGTGTAGCACTTTCAGAGACAGGAGACACATGAGTTATCTACCATTATTTGACAGATCTGAACTTTCAGTTGTAATAATGAATTTATGAAAAGCTTAGCTGTCAGTAACCAAAGCAGGTACCAAGACTGCAAATGCTTAGTACTCTAAGAGGCATTTTTACAGTACCCAGGCAGATTCATGGGTGCTGTGGCCTACAACACAGCAATTCTGATTATTTTTTATCACAAAGATTTATGCATATCAAATAGCTCAACATTTATTTTACCAACCCTCAGGCAAACCGAGTACCATTTTTCTAATTAACGAGTCCATATTTAAAAAAAGAAAAAACCCCAAACTTCTCTCTTGACAGTAACTCATGAGATTTCTGCTGAACTTTATAAAACATGAAACAAATCCCACAGCATGTCTAGGACTGTTGTGATGGAAACATAAAGAAAGGAGTTTAATTATTAATTGTGTGATACTGCAGGTAGGTGGGAAAGAATTATCCTCTTCAGAAGCATTGAAGTGTAATCCCTTCATTTGTCTATTTAGCTCTACCTCAGGCAAAGGCATGGAAGAAGAAACAGAAAAGAAGAAATGCATCCTCCTCTGCATGGCCCCTAACAGTCACCATTACCCGATTTAAAAGTGAGTGCAAGATTAAAAAGAAACCCACACAATTTCACTTAATTCAAAAAATCTCATTTAATGCAAAAATTTAACTTCTGCCCTGAGTAGATCTGTCATTCTAATGTAAGAAAAGAACTTTCAAGCCTTTTGCCCCCAGTTGTGCAAACACCACGTTGCTGTCAGCATGCACATCTTGGAGACACCCAACTGCAGAGCAGTACGTCAAAGGATTTGCCGTTTCCCACATCTGAATGATGCAAAGTCTGTAGAGTTTTCTCAAGGTGCATCACTAATGTGAATCGCAGCCCACAGCAAAGAGACAGAGCCAGTACAATTTTCTTTAACAAGGTTTAGTATGTGTTGCCAGTATCATCAGCCTTGGTTTGGATTAGCAGCAGTTTCCAAGAGATTTTGAAGGTGGGATATGACGGGCACTGTGGTAATACAACCTTGATGTTGCGGAGGCATCAATAATGACTGCAAGGTCAGGCTTTAGGAGAAATTGCTACAATCAACTTAGGACAACAGAGATGGCAGGCAGTTTGGACATGGCACATGGGATCTGGGCAGTAGTTTGTCCCCAGAGGACCTCTAGAAACTTTGTCTTGGATGGAACTTCAGTTACATGACATTGAAACAAGACACATATATCTATGCAGTAATTAATATATTTAAGTCACATTTCCTCCTTACATTACAGCAACTGTATGAAATGCTCTAGGCTAGAAGCTGCTGAATCAGGAAATGGATGAGAAGCTAACTAAAATGCCTTTCTAGTTATTGATTCCTGTTCTCTGTTTCATGTCAACTTCCTAGAATCCATCCAACACAAGCACGAAAGGGTAATGAGTTTCTGAACGCCCCCTCTAATAGTGCACACTGCATCAAAGCTTTCAGTAATTGCCTGGATGCTGCTTCCCAGCAGTACTAAACAACTTAAATATAATTAGCTGGAAGCCCTATGGGTTGCATTTCCCCACTGGAACACCTCTTACACTAATCCATTTATCAGGCTGACAGATGACTGAATCACTGGCGCTATGGACCCATTCTACTAATAATATTTCTCAAGCCCACATTTTGGTTTGTGCTTTATTGGGTACATTTTTGCAAAGGACAAATCTGTACTACAATGGGGAAAGAACCAGACATGTAACACATTCATGTCCTCCCAGTACTGAACAATGTTGTTTGTTTGATTAGCCCACTAAGTATAAAATGCTGGAGCTATCATGCAGAAAATGGAAATTAAATGTATGCATTTTGGAACTGTATGATGGCAAAATTAGTAGAGAAATACACAAACACAGAAAAGACTTTTGGAAGTTTTCCAGCCATTCGAAAGTTTACAGAGGTTTGCATAAGAGGACAATTTTCAGGGCATCCCTTCCTGAAGATGGCCTGACTACAGAAGTCAAGCTAGAATTTCTCCATGCTATTGTCTTCTTGTACATTTTTCTAAACAATGGGTGATAAAAGAAATTTTAAAACTGTCTGAATTATATTCAAATAGACTTGAACTGAACATCACGGTGCCACAGAGCTATGCACTTTGCAAGCTGCTGGAGAATTCTCATAAAGGTACAAAAAATTCATTTGATTTCTTAGGCAGAATTTTCTAATGTTGTAATGAAAACCATTTTATCCTTGTGACTTGTATTTCCAGGCAGGTTTCAATAAGTGGACCTTTGCAGGGGCTGAAATTCTGGAGACTGCAGGCAAGGTCTTCCGCAATGTGCCACACTGTGAAAATCCTGTGATTGCAAAAATGCTAAATTCCCATGAAATTCTTTTAAATGATGAAAAAAATTACTCTAGGATGTTATACTCTTATGCTTCCTTTCTAACAAGTTGTGGGACAGGAAATAAAAAGGGACAAAGCTGGTAATGACCAGTAGAAAGACACAGAAAAAGAGGAGGTTTTTAAAAGTGCGCTTCTTCTAAATCCATTATATTGCAGTCAATAATATATATATATTCTGGCTTGGAATCACAGGACCCAGCTAGAGTGGTAGCATTGTTTCATCTGTTTATTTCCTCTGGATGTTCTCATCATGGGCACAGAAAATCTCTATGTTGCAGAACAATGAAACAAGGAGCAAGGACTCCCTGTACTTCTACAGGAGCCTAACCAATTTGCCTGTAGTAAAGCCAATCATCAATGTTCATGAATTCTCTTGAAAATAGTGCTACAAGTTAAAGTTAACCCATGGCCTCATCCTTGTACCTGGAAACGTGGCCACCAGTATGAATTCAAAGAGTGAATACAAAAGCTATACTTGAACATTGAAACAGATAACTAACATATATTCAGTGATCTAAACTGATTTAGCTGGTGAATCAAGCAGCAGCAGCAAGATGAGGTACAGTCAGCACTTCTCAGGGGCAGCACTAACCATCCATCTCAGAACAGGGACAAGAAACTGCAACTACTTGGACATCAACAGACCTGATTTTCAGAAATGCAATCACAGGTCTTTACACTGCCTGGTAAAGTACCGACCATGTTATTAAAAACAGCTATTTGAGATTTCTTCATTTGAACCCCAGAGCAGAAATCTCAGTCTCACATGCACTCTCCACCCACTCCTTCCCTCCGGCCTGAAACTGGAAAACTCATCCCAGAGACTCTGACACTTGCACATCAGCCAGCCAACTCCCCTGTCGTTCAAAGACAGCCTCTTCCTTCCCAGACTCAGCTCCTTTGTTTAGTGTATTTCCTACTCCCACAAATGGGCAGAGAGCATCCTGAGCAAGGGCTGCCCTGAACCATACAAACCTCAACACTTGTCAGTCATCCTTTCACATGAAATGCAGAATTTCACACCCATGTTAACACAGACTTGTTTGAAAGGCAGTGGTACTGAGCAGAGCAAATGTCACAACTAATCAAAAGAACATTCTGAAGTAAAAAATGTCAAAAAAATCTTCTCCTGTTTTTAGCCATTTTTAATAAAACAGATCGTGGTCCTGAATTTCCTAAGTAGGAAACCATCTTTGCCAAGCAAAGAATGTAACATTGCCTTCATTTGTATGCTTTATGAATAAGCTGGCTACATTGTCAGTGAAGCTGAATTTCCTGGGTATTCATTCTAAGACAATTTTTTAATTCTTGAGGTAAATGATACCTCTTTAAAGCATATCCAAAATTATTACATATATAGATTCTTCCCTTTAAATCAGGGGCAAATATACAGCAGCTTTATAGTTAAACAGTTACACTGAATTATTGAAGCTTCTTTAATAGAAACAAAAAAAATTGTTTGAGGAGAGAGGAATCATCTAAGAATAAAACTTACAGCTGGAGTCATAGTCCACTAACTTCCATACTTTGTATGGAAGGAAATGTACTCTTGTAAGGACATGGCATGCTAAGCAGTCAGATACTGTAAAAATGCAGAGGGTTTTATGAGTGCAAATAAATGTCCATTCTAAAAAGCATGGCAGAAGCTATCTAAAATGTTTATCTACAAACAGAACACTCACTTGTAATATCCATCTGAAAATCAGATTTTTGTATTCAGTAAGTATTATCTTCAGCATTAGGAAGATAATGAATATTCTTTCAAGACAACTGTACAGTCTCCATCTTCAGACTCCTGACTGGACCAAACCCAGAACAGCTGGGAATAACCCCAAAGCTGGCCCTGCTTTGAGTTGGGTGTTGGATGAGAGACCTCCTGAAATCCCTTCCAACCTGAACTGTCATATGATCCTACTACAATGATCTCTCCATACTAAAATTAAACATGCTTGTTGTGCTATTTATATGGAAACTAAGGAGCTTAATAAAAACATCAGGGCATAAACTTAAATGTTGAATCCAGACAGATCCAAGGTCTTAAAGGTATCAAACATGAGGCATTCTTTCTGATCTTAGAAAGCTTATGCTGGTTAATCAACTGCAAAAAAAAGCTAAGACTGATAACTAAAGATACAGAATGCTTTTGTTATACTGCAGATTACCTTTCAACATTACCTTTTCCTTTAACCTAAATCATTGCAGAGTAGGAGTAAAAACTATTTATATTAAATTAAATTCCAGTTTAACTACGTGAATTTCAATCTTCCCCCAATTAAAATGCATGACAGATTAATAGGTTATACTGTCTGGATATGAAAAACGTAGCTGAGAATAGAGGCTGGAGAACTACCCTAAATGAAACAAAGAGCAGGAACATGAATTAATCTGCAGTAAACAGGGCTGTGAAAAACCTGACCATTTCAAAACACACGGATGAAATAACCCTCCAACATTACACAGACTCAGTGGTAAAGAGCACTGGTCTGGGGCCTTGCTCTGAGGAATCCAGTCCTCTGAGCTGGCCAGGAACTTAGGTAGTTGCAGCACATCTGAACTTTGTAATAAAACACTGTGAGTAAGCAACAGAAGCAAAATTTCAGGGGAAAAAACCTTCAAAATTACCATCTGCATATTACAGGAAATAAATTCTCTAAATTTTGGTGCTGTTGATTCCTTAATCTGATTAACCTGAGAGTTGATAATAGCTGTCTCATTATCATATGCCTTATAGGAGTACATGGGTATCCATACCTCTGAGACAAAACTCACCTCTTTTCATAGAATAGATGGCAATTTTTACTAGTATATTTGAGAAAAGATTGAGCAATGAAATTAAGATAAACTCCTTTAATGAATATAGATGATGTTCTATGCTTTAATGCATTTCTGATACCATAAATAGTATGATCTAGCCATTTTTACTTTCTTTTATTTCAATCTTCTTTCTGCTTGAAGAGGTATTTTAGCTAAAAAGATTAAAAGCTGGCAAATTTTTAATGATTCTCTATACTGTACTTCATTGAAGGGACACACAGAAAGAGTACTCAAGATCTTAGTATTAATAAATGGTTACTCAAATGATTCAGTCAATACATGATCTATGGTCTCTATTTCATGGTATGTTCAGACACAGTAAAGTTCACCAAGTATGTTCCAGAGCCATTAGGAAAAAAATCTAAATCAAGTGTCAAAACTCTAATTAAAAAAAACCCAAAAACCTAAATCACACAACAAAACAAACCAAACGCAAAACCACACCAAATTTTGAAATTCAACTAATTAGCTAAACTTGTTGAGGAGGGAGAAGGACTCTTGAAATGCAGCAAACCACAAAGTTAGCTTGCTTTCCTTTTCCTGAAGCTTCCTTGGCCTTGCTAGTCCACCATGAAAGCCCAAAGGTGCTGATTCTGTTGCTGCAAACATCATTTTCTCGAAAGGTCGCAAGGACCTTGCAAGGAACTTAAGAGTGGAAAGGGAAAAAGCTTTTATTACTTTCAGCATTGTGAAGAGTCTCACATAGTTTAATGCTTACCTGTGCATTAATTTTATTAAACAAATTCTCCAAGGTCTGTTCAATAAATAGTAGTTCTGGTTCTTGAAATGTTAAAGTCATAAATTCAGAACATCTGAAAGTCATATAGATCATGACACTAATTCAAATTACAATGCAGACTGCTTAAATTTGTATATACATGTGTATGCCCTAATATAACACTGAACCTTCATTTACATTTTATAGCACTGAATTTTATGCAGCCAGTATGTGATGCTACTTTTAGTTGGCATTAAAAGGTGATTTTTTCCCAAGGTCTCAGAAGTGCAATTACCATCGACTTCAAAATGAAAGGGAAGTGGCCTGCAGTTCTGGAAACCTGTC
Organism: Scytalopus superciliaris; assembly: GCA_013400415.1. Taxonomy (NCBI): domain Eukaryota; kingdom Metazoa; phylum Chordata; class Aves; order Passeriformes; family Rhinocryptidae; genus Scytalopus; species Scytalopus superciliaris. Next base: position 126,396 of record VXBX01008134.1, on the reverse strand, counting down.
AGTCTTTTCATCTTGGAGAGCTAAACTCTCCTTCTGCAAATTGACAGAACTATGAAAAGTGAGAGCAAGTATTAGCACAGAAAGACATCTGCTTTTATTGTGCTGTATTAAATGAAACAGAACTTTTTTATTTCATGACAGAACATGTCAGGGATGTTCAGGCCACTTAACTTTGATTCCAACTTAAGTATATGTATATGGATGCTGATGCCTACGGCTGGGTATGAATATTCAGTCTTCATTACAATGAGTGGTTTTCCTCCATTACATTAGCAGGAAAAGAAGTACCTAACAGCAAAAGACTCACTGAAATCAAGGAAGAATTATAACAACAACAAAAAAAGATCATTAAGAGTCTTTTTGCATCTCAGTTTACAGATTTTATTTACATTCAAGTGTTTTAATAACATGCAAGGTGTGAAGTAATTTTTTGCCCTGGCCTTTGAAATTATTTAGGGAAATTCAAAGGCATAGGCGTAGAAGCTTGGCTTAAGAAATTCTGGGGGACACGTACTAAAAAGTTCATTTTCATCAGGGTAGCACAAAGTCAGACTGTATTCCCCATTCTGTTCACTGCAGTGTGCAATTTCAGGCTTTGTCATACTTCCTGTTCTGAGTGAAGCTTCCCTGGTGCAGCCTTATTCCCTTGTTTCTAGTAATCACTCTTGCCTTACATTCCTGCTGAACACTCTTGCCCCTCAGTATCTGTGGAATTAACTGCGCATATCAGAATGAGTCTTATTAAAATAGTTCAGAGAGTTGGTGTTAAAAAGTGGTTAAACTAAGCTATATTACAGTGAGCAAACCAGGTTAGGGAGTGACTACATGATCAACTAAATCTCATGGGAGCAATACTGAACAGTTGTGGACAGTGGGGGATGGAAGCCTATTCTGCCAGTTCAGCTGCTGCCAGAATAAAACGTGGGAGACAGAGAAATGCCTTCATTCTTAGGTTTTTTTCCTTTCTTTTTGTTTCCCAGTATCCAGGATCCTAAGGTTTTTATTCCTGATTCAGACTTCCAAGTTTCCTCAAAACAATTATCCCTCCAGCAGTACCCGTGTTCAGACTTGTGAGGCACATGGGTATGGTAACTAAAAAACCCCACCCAAACCAAGTGTGCCCCACCAGCCTACCCCCAACACCAGCTCAGTAAACCAGCAGTGAGTTTAAACACAGTCATCCCAGCGTCCTCAATTCACCTTGTTATTGCACCTCCAGTTGCTGCAGCACAGATGGGATGCAACATCTCCCACTGTTTGGGGACTGCCCCTAAAGGTGAGCCATATGTTTTGCAATACCTAGAAACAGCAGGATAAGATAAGGAAATCTCTGGCAGCCTTAAGGCAGAGTTGCTTTGATTTCACTGCTTTGTGTCCTGCCTCCTCCCCCATGCCTTTTTTTTTTTTTTTTTTGAGAGCTTTTGTAATTTAATTTATCTGGGTTAAGCCTACAGAAAAGAAAAATCCAAACAAATACTGTGTTTGCATGTGTGTGTGTGTGTGTGTGTGTGTGTGTGTAATGCCTAGGAAATCTCCTGAGTTATCTGTCTGTGTAACATTTTACCTTACACTAGACAAATATATTTTTAAACAGTGTGGAATCAAAACAACATTCTCAGCATTCAGCATTCTGTCATCACTGCCCATTTGTTGCCCTCTAGGTTTCTCTCAGCTGGCAAATTTCCCATTTAAGGAATTATCAGATTCATCTGCTTAGACAAGGCTGCAAAATAGAATGAAAAGCTGGATTATTCTAGAGAACTCATATTTTTCAGGGCAGAAAACCCAGTACATGAGAGCTGAACATTAACAGCAAATGGAACCAATCCCTCAGACCTCACAATTCTACCTCACTATACTCTGCGAAATCTAGTTTTGATTAAGATGCCACAACATTTATTTTTTATCCTTCACTTCTGTAAATATGTTTAGCGCTTATATTAACCTGTTTTGGAGCCCAAATACTATGTTCATATATGATGTTTACTTTTAAACCATAGTTCTAGTAAGCCTCTAGTGCATCCTGCTGCTTCTACACTATTTGTCATAAAGAATTACCAATTGCTTTGCTACCATTTTCCCTACGGCGCATTTTTTGCAGAGTGAAAGTGTGAAAAAAAAATAAATAGGGGGGGAAACCAGAAAAATTAATAAATTGCCAGTTTTCCAAGGCAAGATGGCTCAGGATTTACTTGAGTGATAGAGCAGCTTTCACAACAGAGGCTGTACTGCAAAGCCATGCTTGTGTTTCTGGGCCCTCTGGCTGCAGAGCCCAGACTTCTGGAGGGATATGCCCTGGTTCTTAGTACTGTAATATACTGAAACTCCACACAACCCTTTTGTATCCAAGCGTGGAACACTAGTTTCTCCACCTAGGTAGAAAGAAAACTGTGGCAAGGTCTGGAGAAATGTGTCGACAGCAACTTTCCTTACCGAGCAGACAGAGAAGGTCTCATTTTCTTGTCACAGACAAATAAACTAACAAAAATTCCACCCAGTTCAGGGAAGGCTTTCATGTGCTGAGTGTATATGCATGTGTAGGTGCACCAAGTAAAAGATGAACGTAAGAGAAATCCTAAGTGATTTTAAAGTGATTAACATAACAGCCAACTCATTACTGAGCCAGACCTACTTTATGGAGACTACTGCCTTCCAGTATTGATACTAAACCTCTATCTTATGATGTTCACCAAAGTAAAAGTCTATTTCAAGGTGTTATATTATTTCAGCACAGTGATTAATCAAATTCTTTTTAGAGCATCCTCTGAGAGCTTAAAAATTCATGATTCACGTTATTAGCATTCTGTACAGCTTTCCATTTTCTTTGAGTGGTATGATTAAATTTATATGTGGTTACTAATGGTCACAATATGGAAAATGAAATATGAACGTCACCATTCCACATACACCCACGAATGTCCTTAAAACATGCTGTGAATCCTGAACAGAGAGGACTGCAACTGACAAATCCTTTCTCTCTATTCTCACAAGCTAGCCTGAATACGCTGTGCAAAAGGCACACTGGACAGACTTGCAAAGTAATACTGCAAATGGAATAAATAAAATAGTGCATTATATTTGTTACATTTTGAGGCTGGAAATTAGTTCCATAAACTCATTTGGGTTCAGGCCCTACCAACTCACATTTTGCAAGGCAAAAGGTTTGATGCTATGATTTGAGGACGACCAAAAATCACGTCAAATTCAGAAAAATGTTCCAGTTCATCACTAAATTCTAAGATTTTCTACCAGGTTTGAAGGGTCTTGACACTGCCTTAATTATTTAATTGGATGTTCTAGTAGTCCAGGCTTTGACACCAAAAGATAGTAAGAACTACACTTTGCCATTCTGGGCATAAAGTATTGAAACTTTATCAAAGAAATCAAAGCAACTGTCCAATAAGATTGAATCCATCCTCCATAGAAAATACCAGAAATACAGACAACAAATACATTTTGGGCTTACTGAATATAGTGAGATAAATAGCATGATCCACAGTCTCATTAAAAAGCCAACAAATGAATACTGAGCCATCCAAAATGATAGTTCTTTCTAACATCTGACATCAGGCACCCAGTAACAGTAGGATATACTGTAATGTAATAAAAAACATTACAAGCAAAGCAGAATATCAAGGTGTCTGTCATTAAGTAATACTACTATGAGGTTCTAGCAACATAAACCACGGTTGATCCCTGAGTAATTTCTCTGTTGTGTGCATTGCAACATGTACTTTGGAAGAATGAAGTTCTTCATTACACAGAAGTTAAATGATCTTACTGTTTCTCCCATATTTCTTTTTGTGAGCTGCTGAGCTATTCAAAATTATGTAACTACAGAGTGTCTTCACAGCAAAAGTGTACCTTTGTTTCCAAAGGAGGCACTGGTGTAACTTTTCAGAAATGTCACATTGAAAATATACCATCATAAAAACTGCATTGTATTGACTCTGTGACCCTAAAAATGCACTGTAGACTGTCACTACTATTAAAGGTAACGAGTATGTTTTAATTCACTGGTGGTGGCATTTTCAGGTGCAGGCATCTCTCCACTGATGTGTTTCACTTCCTCTCTGTGAAATGGGGGCTCAAATATTATCATCAAATGGCAACGCAGACCCATCACGGGGCTACTGAAGGGGCACTTCATTAGGAGTCTGCTGACAAACAGTCTGCAAAATTCTTTATAGCAGAAGCATGCCATTAATTTCAATAGGTACTATTTTCTATGAAAGATAAGCGACTCAACGCTGGAAAGAGCTTTACAAGGCTAATATTTCATCTCTGTCCAGTGTGTTTTTGCTTCGTGATGTGCCTGCCTATTATGAGACTAACTTATTCCAAAGAATAAATTAAGCAGCAAGACATGACAGGCAGTGCATTTGTATGCAATTTGCTTACCACCTGAGGCATGCTAAAACAGCTCAAGGCCAAAGGCTGAGTAACCTCAACCATTCAATAAATGTAATAATAATCAAACTGAATGCACAGCACTGGGATACTTATTTCTATTATAATATGGAATTTATATATAGGACCAAGTGCATCTGTGCATTTAGTGACTGTTATTAAACAAATGATACTGTTGAGAAACTTTCTAACCTCTGAAAATGCTATCTCAAACAAGTGAAATGTAAAGGTTTATAACATTGCTCTACAACCAGACAGTGCTTGTGAAATGTTAGAATTACACCCTAGACTGTAGGTTCAGTATCAGCTTAAAAATATCCACGCAGACATGTATAAATATTAAAGGACTAGACAGCACAGGACAGGACAGATAATAAGCCACTCTAGAGATTTAGCAACCAGCCTGCACTATCCTGATCATGTACCAATTAATTAAGGTCTAGCTGTGGAAACAACAAAGAATTAATTTAAAATAATTTATTTTTTTTAACAGCACTACCTCATCTCCTTCTGAAGAGACTAAGCACAGGCATGGGTGTGCTACCAGAACACTATTTACCTCACTACTCCGGCTTTAATGAGCAAAACAATGACATTATTTAGGTTCATGATCCATTCGCCAGTCACAGTAAAGTTCATCTCTTAAATAAACAGTGTGGCAAGCTGGCTTTAATTTGTACTCAGCATACCAACAATTGATTTTTCCCATAAACTCACTCTCTTTCCTCTCTGCCCTGTAACTACATGGACTGATCTGATTTAACCCTGGTATGGAGAGCTGCCTTCCATCCACGATCCCAAAACCTTCAAAAAATTAACACAACTGAGAATAAAAGATGTGAAGATCTACTCATGAGGTGGGAAGACTGGCCAGTAAACTGTTTTACAAGAAAGCACAGCACCTGTTTCTTTCTGATGACTTCATTCTGCTCTGATGAGTCTTAATCTGTAATGAGGACTATTTTTAAGGATGAATACTTTTTAAAACTGAGACCTAGCTGCTGGATTCTCTTTTCCTACATTTTCTAGCCTACCCCACACAAACAAGGGGAAAAAATCCATCCATAACTGAAAACAGAATATGAACACACATAAACAAACCCCAAACCCTTTAAACATCAGCACACTGTTGTTTTTTGTGTTCATTGGCAAATCACAAAAATGAATGGTATCACATCCAAGCTCTTGGATGTTAAAGACAAAAACATACTGCTCTGGGACAAGCTACCATTACTCCCAATGCTGAACTAAAATATGCTAGCAAAAATCCAAACAAGGCTATATATACTTTCTAACTTAAGGAATCATATTCTATTAACCTGTTTCTTACAGCTCAGTCCAGACAAAATGTAACTTATAATCTCATACTAAGAGATGTGTTATTCATGCTTCAATGTACATATCTTATGAACATTCTCCATAATAAACACAATATTTAGGATTATTTTATATGCAAATTTACAATTAAAATACCATAAAAGAAGACTTACTACATTAAGTCAAACATCCGCTTTAGCCAGTACTTCTTCTTTAACCATGACAAAAGCAGTTACATAACGAAGAATGTATGAACAAAGCACAGACACTGGTATTCTCCCAGCCTCCAACAGCCTTCAGCTCTGGGACCTTCTCATGGTTGCAGTACTCAGACACACCAGGACATGCTTTAGTGGAACATTAATGCATAATAATGCTACAGATTTGTGGCAGGTTTCATTCAAATGTTATGGGACAAAATAACTAAAATCAGAGTTCGGTATCTCAACTCTATTAGCAGAATACAACAGTGTCCTTAATTTTTCTATGTCCTGTTCTAAGTATGAAAAAGATTCTAGCATTCAGCTCCTTCTTTTGAACCAGACAAACATGTAAACACTTCCACAATAAATCTGCACATTGAAGCTATGCATAAGAACTGGGGATTTTCACAAACACGTTTGCAACAAACAAGAAACCTTCACATACATGTAGAAGTGACAGACCCATAAACAAAATAAGTTTAATAACTAAAAAAGTGCTCTTGCATGTCTTCCTTTTTGTAAATCTGACTTTAGGAATGTTGTACCTCTGGCAAATGATGTTCTTTTCATAAGGAGTATAATTACTTGGCATTGTGCCTAAGAACATACCTAAAGTATGGAATGATCTTGAGGACAAGCCCATCACTCATGCATTCTCCAAACATTCAGTCTTTAGACTTCTATGATTTCCTTCAAGTCAGGAAGGAGTACAGAATTGCTGGGTTATAACTAAACAATTCTTATATTTTGGAGATGAAGTACCAATGTTTTATGTTACAGCTGCTGCTGCTGCACTGTTTTCCACTTTATTTCAGCTGAATAATTAAATACCCTTTAGTCCTTCTGACAGTCCTAGACTCAGCATGGCTGTTAATCAATATCACATAAAAGGAAATCAGGCTTAGGCAACTGTTGCACAAGGCAGGATGGAAAAGGCAAGATACAAAGATACCTCTTTCAAACAGAAGAGTAATTTTCTGTATTTTACAACACACCCTACAAATGTGCAGACAGACTTATGAATACATGAGATATATACAGATGTGTGGGGGAATTAAAATTAACCTCCGATATTTGGCAGCCAACAGTCACTTCTCCTTCCATTCTTTCCTAAATTCCCTGTCTTCACATGTTAAAGTATTCAGTTTATAGGGAATATTTGACTGCAAGAAACCATCTCTGAAAATTTTAGCATATGATTGCAAAAAGCAAATGCAAACAAAAGACATTTAATAAATATTATCTGAATTCTGCTCCGTACAAGATATATAGGAAGACTTACGTTTCCAATGGGGTGAAAAATTTTTCTAGAATCTCTAAAAACTGTGCACAAGTTACGTGCATTTTTCATTATTTTCTTGTCCTGCACTGAGTCAATAGGCTACTAAGAGCAACCCTATGCTAAGAGCACCAACAAATGAAATAGTCACACGAAGGGGTGTCAATTTTCCCCATTCTGTCCTGCCACCATGCTTAATGCTCAGATCTACACAAAGAAAAGGTGACATAGTTCCCAAATCTCTTCATTAACTCTTCCTGTCTGATTAAATACTCCAGTACTGAATTTAGAAACACCTCAAACTTCCTACCAGCCCAAGAAATTAATTCAAAAGCCAAACAAGTCAATTTCAGGTGGTTAAATAAATAAATTAACAGTGATGATTATACCATCAAGGCACTGTTATAGAGGTGGAAGACTTAAGGCACTCTTTCCACACCTCTGTTGTGGGTGGCCTCTGGTATTTCATGTTTGAAGACCTGTGCATTTACAGAACACACCGATTCAACTTTAATGCACATTGTAACAATAGCAACTCTGAGTAATGAGCAGTAGCCAGCAATTCAAATAGAAAACACTTAAAAAGTAACTGATTATTCTTGATATTATACTTTCTGCAGCATTTAGCTGAAATTCAATTTTGCAAGAAGCCAAAACAGTATTTTCCCTCCTTCCTATTGGTAACACAAAAGGAACTTGTGTGCTTTATATCAAATTTATTACTTTTTTCAATGGTTTTGTCTCACCAAGACTGGCTTCAAGCTTTAGGAAGCGTCCTTCCACTAGCACCTCCCTCAAAGCGATCCAGAAAACATATTCCATACAGCACACGGTCCACACTCCTCAATCACAGAAAGAACAGAAACAAACCTGGGCTTTTTTAGTTTCTTCCCTTCCCTGGAACTGCTCAGTCTCAAAGAAGGCTGGCCAGCCTCTGGCTCCCAGAGGAAGCAGAGGTGCCAGAGCTACACTGTGGGATGGCCCCTGGAAGGCACCTGCAGGAGGGAGACTGGACACCTCTGAGTGTGAAAGGAGGCAAAGCAGAAGGGATGGCCATGGCTGGAGCTGCAAGCCCAGTCTAACTACTTCTGAATGGGTGCAAACAGGGCCTTGCTGCTGTTATCTCCCCCTCCCAGAGCTCTCCCACTTCAACTCAGCCAACACCCTACATGTTTTGTGGATCTCAGCCAAAGAGATTCAGAGCTGCAAAACCATTTACAACACTAATATTTCTGTTTATTTTTTTCAGTTTCTTAGTACACTCTGATTGCTCAACAATGAAACACAATCTTTACACCAACTCAATACTGCAACTTGCTTACCATGAAGCTGTGTTACATATATACCTATGGAATAATGTGTGCTAACCTACATTTCCTCTTTTAGCACACCACTTTGCTAGAAAATAATGAATGACCCCTTCTTATATACATGATCATATTATTTTAAAACTCAAAATTAAACTTCAATTAAAATGAAGAAAAAAAGATTCATGTTTTAAACACAACAGGATCTTTGGAAACAGTGTTCTATCAGTTAATAAAGGTTTATGTAAAACATGCATGGCATTAAATAAAACATTTCTGCATTTTGAACCAATTCAATACACACAAGAGAAATCTATAACTAGAGAAATTAACTGAGTATTTCTGGTCCCTATGTCCTCCAAGATTTCAAAACCAACAGATCTCATCCTCTCTTTCTTGGTTTTCTAATTAAATTACTCACTGGGAGAAAGTAGGGGCTTTCCTGACTAGTAATCTCCCAAGCAGTTTCTCATCTTTAAGTTATTCACTAAATTGATAAGCAGAAATCAAGCAAAGCCCTTCACCTTCTGAAAAGGCTACAGTTGCCAAATGTGGGTTTGCCACCTTGGCCAGATCCAGATACACAGTTAAGTCTTCTCACAACTGAGTCGACGACTCCCTCAAAAATTCCAGCGGCAAATACTGTCTGAGTATTATTTTCATTCATCACGGTTGGACTTTGTGAACGAAGATTTGGGAAGGGCTCTACCCACGCTTGCTGCAAGCGTGCTGGTGGCTGAAAAGGCCAATGCAAGACAGGCAAGTCCGGTCACAAAAGGCACAGTGGAGTCTCCACAGGCTGTATTGGCGAGGCACGGTTCTTTCTGCATGGTCTTTTCTCCTTGAGACTGATCCTGTGTGCGCTCTCAAAGGAAGCAGCAGCGTTATAGATGGTGTGCCTCCATGCCTCCCGATTGGAGGCCACAGCGGACCATTGATGGTGGTCAATATGGCCAAGGCTGAGGTGTTGTTTGAGGGAGTCCTTGTATCTC
>VXBX01008134.1:106305-116641 GCA_013400415.1 Scytalopus superciliaris | reverse complement strand
GTCAGCAAAGAGCAGCTCATGGACCAGGTAATTGAGGGTCTTCGTGTGGCCTTCAGTCACATTAGGTTGAATAGGCTTCCATCGGTATGGTATCGGATATTTTCATTAGATCAACACAAATAAGATCTCAGGAATTAGTAGGTCCTGATTTTGCAGAGAAATTATAGGTTGTGATTTTGTATTTCATATTAAATTGCAAAAAAAATGTGTTCCTAGTGAACATTCACGTATTTTCTTTTTAGGATAATCATATTGACACGTGATTCAGCAGAATCTTCTCCTGATGCAGCAATTGTCTGGAGTGGAGGCAGTGTGTCAGGCAGTACTGCTACACTTGCACAACATTGACTAAAAAGCATGTCTTAAAAAATGGAAGCGGTAAGCACAACTATAAAGAAAACATCCAGAGAAATCCAAGCAAAAGACTAAAGACAAAAATACAGACATAAATGCATGGCTTAGTTCCCAAAATAGTTTACATTACCAAACTAATCTCCCCTTCTGAAGGGTCACAGCCAAGTGTCATTCTATTTGTAATCTAAACTGAAGCCAAAAATAAACATATACAGAAGTAATATTTAAAGAACACAAGTATATATACAATTGATTTTCTATGAAGACTTTAGGGGCTGTATAAATCCAAAGTAATGTCTAGAGACTATGTTTAACAGAAATCCCAGTTCTTGCTTAAAACTGGATCTCCCCTAAGCGCCTTTATTTAACTCAACTGACCATAATGCCCAACAATTTAGCTCAGTTAAAAAAGTGCTTCCATCAAAACAGACTGTCACACAGACCAGTCCATTTAAAGGGAATCTTTGCCCCTTCCAGACAAGTTTTCCTCTGACACCTTCCTCTTTTCTGTATTACAGAGGCTGCCTGGAATGGGAAACTGCATGACGAGAACCTTCCTCCAATTAGTGTACATTGCTAAACCATGAATCAACAAATACACAAAGCCAGTGCGCCCAGTATAGCTGTCTTTGTCTTGAAGGTCTATTTGTTTGCTTCCAGATTCCACTAGAACTCAGCTGCCTTAATCCCCCATATGTCGCTCACCTTCTTATTTCACTGTGTGCCAATTCTTCACACTAAAAGGCAGTCTGTACATGTATGGAATTTTTTTTTAATTATGTCTCCAACTTACCAGCTGTCAAAGTCTACTTGACATTTACAACAGTGTCTGCAGAGTAACCTGTATCTATTCCAGTTTATTTCCACCATGAACTACCCTTGCTCTTACTTTATAAACTCACTTTCTTAGTATACTCCTCATAAAAATGTTATCCTTTTTTTGTATGCATCTATATTATGACTGAATATGAAATCAGAAATAGAAAAACAGTACATTCCTTAAGATGAGGATGAATTGCATAATATGTACTGAACAATTCCTCTTCATTTTGGCAGGCAGAATGCATATTCTTCTCTTTTCTGCTCAGGCATTCAACCACTGCTTTGGACTTTGAGAGAAAAAAAAAAAAAAAGCTAAACTCAGTTTTCACTGAAGATTTGCTACAGACCTCCACTATAAAGTAAAAGCTATATCAAGCAACCAACAGCCAGCTTAAACCCCAAATGTTTTCATGTTTTGCATTTAAGCTTGGATGATAACTTTGCTCTTTTCCTTTAGTGCAGCTCTCAGCAATGAGCAGCCTCAAGAGATGAAAATAGTTTCATAGTCTGAAAATCATATGGAAAAAATCAGCTGCCCTTAAAAAGAGTTATAAATGTCTGGACAAACTTTTCCCAGATTTTCCTTCTTCAGTTACTTAATGAACATATGGTTATTTATAATGTGAGTTACACTTGTAGTATTTCAAAAATTAGTTATAAACATGCCTAGAGCTACTCAGCTTCTCCCTACTGACCTTGCTCAATACCCTTCCAGTATTGTTGGATTTGGCACGTCTTTTGCAGTGAATCTGTGTTCTTCAGTACCTTCTCTCTGCTTTAAAATTTACCTTAGTTTTATTCTCTTAGTAAGTACCTTACAACAGGTTATTTTTATTTCAGAAAGATCATAACATCAGATATCAATTATGACAAATAAAAACTTTGGCCAGCAGGCATAGCTGATTGAAAATACATATAAAATGAATGCAAGCTCAGCTGTATTTTAAATTAAGTATTTAAGGTAGAGTAAGGAGTACTCATGTAGGTTAGTGAAACACAGCAGAAGCTAATAGGTTGATGTCTTTTTGAGAGGAACAATATAGACACGTGTCCAAGTGAGACTCCTCTCCACGTCAGGAGACAGGCACTTCTGGAGTATGATACACCTGATGCGTGAGACTGCCCCAGAACGAGAGAGGCCCTTTGCTGGGAGCACCTAAGCCTGGGTCAGGGATGGCTCCAAGGTAGACAAGACATCTGCAACCTGACATCTGTGTAACCCATGAAATTAGGTGAGATGATCCCACCCAAAAGAAACTATATTAATAAGTAATAGGAATACAGTTAAGAGACTAGAAATACAGTCTTCTACTTTTCTTTCTCAGATGTGTATTTGTGTGTTTGTGTGTTTTGGTTATTTTCCAAAGAAAAAAGAGCTTGGCAGCATCACCCTGAAAATCCACATTAATGTCCTTCCATGTTTATACAGTTTAATTGTCTATGCGGTTTACTGTAATTTTTCATGTAAATATACTGATTTGTTCAAAATTTCTTCCTATTTAATAGAGGTTTAATTAATAAATGGCAAAACAACCATTTTTTCCTTTGCAGTCAACACAAACTGCAGATGTAAAATGTCTATCAGAAGACGGAAGGTTATTTTACTCAACATCTAACATTTCCACAAGTACTCCAGTATACTGTTTTTTCTACTTTTGAATTCAATTGTATTGTAAAGAAAGCAAAAGAAACCACTAACTGAAACATGAATGTTGCACATAACCATGGCTTCCACTGAAAAAGAAACTGCTCATTTCTTGTATTTCCTCTTAAAAGTATATGGAAATACTTCTTGTTTTAAATGTTTCTATTCACTGTTAATTGCATTTTACACCTCATTTGGGAATTCCACAGAGCCCTGTCCTTGGCTCTCTTTTTCTCCACGCACAAGGGATTCAAAACTGATTTTAATTACCATTTATGAACAGATACTCTGTGCTCCAGACTTGTCTCTTCTATACTGAAGGCCAGAATCCTTATCCATTCTGATGTGATTATTCTCTAGAATAATTTCGAACACTCAGTACTCCTTCCCCCTTTGCTCTGCAGCCCTTCTTGCTATATTACTACTGCTCTTAAGTACTGTCAACATCAGAGTCATCTTGTTTGTCACACAGACTTGCAACCCTTGATAACATTACCTTAACCTATACATTTGGAAAAACCCCAAAATTTATGTAAGTAACTTTATTTTCCTATAGAATCATGGAACCATAGAGTGGTTTGGGTTGGAAGGGACCTTAAAGATCATCCAATTTCAAATCTGTGCTGTGGTCAGGGACACCTTCCACTAGACCAGGTTGCTCAGAGCCCCATCCAACCTGGCCTTGAACACTTCCAGGCACGGAGCATCCACAGCTTCTCCGGATAACCTGTTCCAGTGTCTTTTTTTTTTTTTTAAGTCTTTCACAGCCCTTCTCTAACCTCCTTTATTTTATTAGCATGTTAGTGCCCTTGTCTGCTTAATACGTTTCCAACTGGTAATCTGCATGTTCTTTCCATAGTTCTTCTTCTATTGGGAAAACGTTTTCTATAAATATCTATCAAGCTACTTTCACTAAGGTCCTTCATACTCTTCAGAACTTTAGAAATTACGAACATTTTCTAATAAAAACATTTCTTTGGTAAGAAAACTGAAATATGCTCTTCTAATGACAAAAAAAAATCATGTCTTAAATTCAAACAGAACTTTGAGGTGCTTTATTCCTTCAGGTATGCCTTCAAAAATTAATGGCAAGAATGGCTATAGTTAAGGCACTTGTCACAGAATCTGTTCAGACTACCAGTGTTATGCCAGATTCACATCCTGCAAATTCATTCTGGACTTGAAAGTAAGTCAAAACAGACTTAGTCTGTTATGGCTAACCACAGTAATCAAGATTTTCCATGTAAAAATTTTTGCCACCACACCTGTTTCAGTTCCATCAACATTACAGAGGCAGCCAGGATAAGGTTTGGCTCTACACCTGGAATTTAGTTAATGATCTAGCTGATGGCTCATCCAGCAAATAATTTAATTTACAATTCTGTAAGCATTTCTGCATGAATAAAAAAGCAGTAGACAGGAATTCAGCACATTAAAATACAAAGAATGTGGGGATCTGATCCACAGAATAAGAGCCAAATTAATCTAGAGTACAGGCTTTCAGTTTTGTAAAATAAAATTTCAAATGTTTAACATTTTGTACTGTATAGTCACCTGAACATAACATGATTCCTTGCTTGATCCTGTTCTCACTGGGTCTGATTTTACTGGATGTTACTAATAAAGCAAAACTCATAATTATATGATAGTTTTATATTTTGTAGCACAATCAAACTCTTTGAAAGCTTGGTTTCTTGAACACCTTCACATCCCCCTGAGCTGCTGAAATCAGGTGACACCACTGCTGGTTATCTCATATTTACTGCACAAACCTACTACCACCAAGGAAGAAAATTCCAAGGTGTGCTTCAAGAAGCTTTCCAGACAAAAAGCTCTCCTGACAGATGTTTTATGTTTTAACATGTTTTCCTAAGAAAAGCTACACAGTCTTGAAAGCTTTCTAACTTGGGCAGCCTTGGGTGGAATTTCTACAAACCCATGTGTGACTTTGTGAGAAAAGCTTTTGATCATGGCCATTGGAAATCCCAAGGTAAAGACAAAAGCCTGCTAACTTTTTGTTCTCTGATATTGTCCCAAAAAAAAAAAGACTAAAACCCCCCAGGGAACTGGGTCACTATTGGAGTCTTATTTAGGTAAACCTCTACAATGCTTTCATCAGGTCACACGGAAAACATCAACTATGCCCCATGCTCCCATGTGCTCTTTTGTCTCACTCAAACTTACAGCTTATCTAAAAGAATCTACAGAAAAGGTCTAAGACCAAGACTCAGACTGATAATACACTTCAACATGAAATATCCCAAAAGCCACAATGGATTAAGCAAACTTTTCTAATGAGGTTAGTTTTCTCTTTCCTCACAGAAGCCAGGGTTCCCTCCACCCCCACATTCGCCCATTTCTCCAAATTCAGGCAGAACTAATTAAACACTGCAAAGGTCCATTGCTTCTTCCAATCTTTCCTCATCATACATACTGGGTTTTTTGTAAGGAAGTGTGTAACTCAGCTGGCTTTGTCTGCCTAAAATACAGTAGCCAAGATGGAGAAATAAACCCTTTGAGAAGAATGACAATAAAAATTGAATATTTAATAAGTGTTGTGAGCATTATTAAATACAAAAGCATATGACAAGGTCATCATATTGTCATAATTGTAACCCAGACACTTGGTTTGCTACAAAGACTCCTGCATGTGGGAAGGAGCTTTGGATTGGGTGGCGATTTTGTCTTACAGGGGGTCAGTTATGGGATATTACATATTATATTTTCTCTTACAATGAACCTGCTTCTTATTTTCAGCTGAAAAAATATTTTGTCCTGTAACTTTACTTAAAAGATTTCTTTCTTCTCCTATGTGTGCACTGTATTTTCAGTTCATGTGTAAGACTTCGGGTAACTTAATTGTAACAGCTTTTAGCATATGAAAATCAAAGCTTTTTACCCACTGCAACATATTTCATATATGATATATGACACACATTGACAAAATAAAAGAAAAACTAATAATTTATATCCTATACTGACAACTAGTTTTTTCTTAACTGTACAAGAGAACAGAGAAAAGGAAGAAATGACATCTCCTATACATGTGCTATGAATTCACAAAAAAAAAAAAAAAAAAAGGACTACCAGGCTCTTTCTGAAAAACTGGGGGGAAATTGTTTTTCCAGAACACAATCTTGTTCTGGATTGAAAGTTTCTCAGGTTGAGATGCGGTTGGTGCTAATTCCTCACTGGTCACTAAAACTTTCTTCAACAGAGAGATGAACACAGGTGAGGAACAGTGTCCAAAACAAGTGTCAATCCTGGTACTAACAGACTGCAACAGCAGCACTGGTTAACACCTCATGGCCAGTTGGGGCCACATTGTTTTGTTTATTTTGATAAAGGCAAGCACATACACAAAGAGCTTCCCCAGACCAGCACCACTTTAAAACAACAACAGCAAAACACCAAAGAAAACAAAGACTATAAAAAGACAAACACTGTAACAAAGTACCAATCACTCTTACCCTTCAACAAAGCAAAACCTTAATCAAATAATAAATGAGTAACCTAATATCTCCTTCTGCCTTAAATCCTTCCCCATTCCTTGCCAACCCCCACTTCCCTTGAAAACCAGATGGCCCCGGCAATATGCCCTGAAGGTCAACAGATGCACCATGTCTCTGGATGAAGAAAAGGTATATAATGTCTTTAATAATATTTCCAGATGATAAAACTGGAAAACACAAGGTGAAAAAAAGCATAGAGACATCTACAGCAAGGAAACAAAGCAAGCACAGTTACTGTGTTAAAATATTCAAAACACCAATGAAAATAAAAGTCAAGTAGTGAACTCTTACTAATGCTATGAATAATAAATACCAAGTGAAAAGAAGATTGATTTTAAAAAAATACTGTAAAAAATTACATAAAGAAAGGATACTAGATAACTCTGGTAATGGATATGGCTGCTTATTTGTCATGGCTGTCAGAAGTTGTGAATTTCAAGATTTTCCCAGTTTTTACAAAATGTGTCCCTGTCTTTTGGCTTCATAGGAAACTGTGTCAGTGGGTGAGTAGATGAACGCATTCATAGGTGAATAAACAGGTGAACAATTTAGCCTGGAGTGGGTTGGCTGAGGCTTCACTCAGTTCCAGCACAGTATGTCTGGAAAGACTCAACTGAATTACAGATTAAGTTATTCCAGATTTTCACTGGTGAATTTGATGTCCAAATCCAGGTTTGTGAGTCTTAATGTGAAAACCAATTCTAGTGACATTATTGTGCTTCATACTTTCTGTGTTCTGCTACTTCCAGATCAAATTTATCCAATTTAGCAATAAAAACAACTTTTAACTGTTGAATTATCAGAAAGGCAGGAAGATACCTTTCCTCAGAATATCGGTGATAAAATATTTCATCCTGCTCCCTGTCACAACTGGGAAATGGTATGTTCTTTGTCTTTTGTGCATGGGCACAGTTGTGATTATCACTGACAACAGTACGATGGCTTAGTAACTGAGGTTCTGTAGACATCCTGTAACATATTGCTTGCAGGGAGAGAGAGGTGTATCTGTGAAGATATTCTAAGCCCACAGCACATAAAAAGTTGCACCAATTAACTTAGCACTCTTTCCTCAACAAGAAATAGCTTGTTAGCCTAGAGCAACCCACTCATGTGTCCTTGTAGAAACACAGAAGATACACCCATGGCCAGACAGCTGTGAAGCCAACCACGGACTATTGATAATAACCGAGGACTGTTGGTAATACGCTATGACAAAGGATAGGATGTGGCTGGAGAAGGGGACCAAATGGAAGTAGGGCAGCACTTTCCTGGGACAAACGTCCTTGCTCTGGCTCAAGGAGATAAGCACAACATAGTACAGCTCAAGCACAGGAATAAGGTTGCAAAGCGGGCATGGACCATAGCGGGGGATCAAGACCACCAAAGATCTCTGACAACCTCGACCCATTTCCAGAAAAGTCTAGAAGAACAGTCTGTGCCTTGCAACTAATTTGCATAGAAAGGGAGAAACTTATCTCCAGGGCATGGAAACTGAGCTATAAAAAGGCACGTCAACAAAGGCCAAGCACGTGTGCCCCCTCAGGACCCTGGACATCCCATCAGGTGGATTCATGCTGGAACCAGGACTGGTGATCTCTCTCTTCCTTCTTTTCCTCCTTTCTCTCTCCCCCTCTTTAATTCATATCTCTCTCTTCCCTTTCACCTTACCCCTTTCCCCATACTCACTGTCATGTGCTCATTCTAGAAGATCAAGGACAAACATATAAATTTCCATGCCAAGTGTGTAATTTACTAAAAAACTTTGTAACTTTTTTGAAATTTTTTGTACTTACACACAAACAGTATACCGAAGCCTATTTCTATCTGAGACTACAACTAGCCACCAGCTACTTGCTAACAACAGCTGAGGCTCATGTGGATGTGTAACTGGGGCCAAAAGGTGTTAAGAACCTTTAGCCTAGGACAGGTATCAGCCGTGCAAAGTAGTTTCCACCAAAGCAAACGATGCAGACAGATGGTACTTCACCAGCAAATGGGACAGGCAAGGAGGAATAACACATCAACTTCAGCTTAAACTCTGGTGGCCAGAGTCTAAGTAGGTCTGACCTTCAGATCCAACAACCTGATTCCATTAGAAAGCTGATTCTGGCCTAGCAGAGATGCCATGCATACATGCAGAAAGCACTGCTTTGCCATCAAGGACCCACTGTCTTCCCAGACAGCACCAGGTACAATGACAAAGGCACCAACAGCTTGGCAGATGTGGCCTCTTCCGATGCTTTTTCTGGCCATGACACTCTTGAAGAGGGTTTACAAGTCCTGGAGAGAATTTTATTTTTCTCTTCCCTTCTCCATGGAAGTCAGAATACACTCAGTATACTATCACTCCACAGTTCAGCTAACACAGAAGCCAGAGGAGGTATATATCAGGCTCATTACACCCTAAAGCAGCACTGTAAATGTATATTCTATTTCAAGAAAAACTGGAATATAGTGTTGAGAAATTAAAACTACTAATCTGAACAATTGTATATATTTCTATAATCCCACCATAAAGACTGGAAACTGTAGAGAGACTTCACCAGATTTTTTGTGTGAATAAGGAGAAACCATCAGTACGTCAGTGGAGCACCATTACAAGCTGGGAAAAGCCTATTACTGATGAAATTGAAAAATAAACGAGTGTGCATGTCAGCCCAGCAAAGCAAGCCGCTGATTTCTAGGTACAATCATGTGGAAGGGAAGAAGGTCTATGAGAATAAAAGACTGTGAAAGCTGTTCCATTTTTAGAACACAGAGAATGCAAAATTGTAAACATTTTACAGTGGGTCAGGTTCAGTGCCTATCATTGGCAGCCTAGCATTCATACTGTACAACAAAAATGTCAGCAGACATCTCTCCAAAGCAGCTCCGCATTATCAGTATTTATTCAGCAAGACAGAACATCAATAACGTTATCTTGTAAGTTTTCTACTTTTAAAATATTTGGAATTGCATTAGATGGCCTAATGCTCAAATCACTTTGTTGCAATGCTTTTTAAAAAATAAATAAAAACTCCTAGCCTCATCTGAATTATTTATTCTTCTCTTCAGAATTACAAGCCAGTGAGTATCAGCATAAAGCAGTTCAGAAGCATCCAATCCAGCCAGCTGTTTTCAAGATAAAACAAGAGACAGGAAACCTTGATCAATAATACAGTATCATTATTTGTATTAAACTGCTGCCTAGAATTATGCAAGATTATATTAAAATCTAGAAAAATTCAGATGAAAAAAGAGACAAGACAATCCTTGTCCCCAGAAGTTATAATTTAAGAATAAAATCAGAGATAAGGGATGGATGTAATCTGACAAAAAGCAGAACAAAACAATGAATGTCTTCTGCCCACATTGCAGAGGACATACTCATACTAGCTTGAATACTGCATGACATGCTATGTTACACAATTTTTCCTGTAGTAAAGTATGACTGGCCCAGGTAAATCATCACCCTAGAAAAGCTGCACTGTTTTGCTAACCATGCTAACTTGGGCTTCTGTACAAAACCCCACACTGTGCAGTGCTGTTACAGCCAATAAACAAACACTGCTCAGCATTTTCAATGCAATAATTTGTTCTTCTTTGTTTTAAAGTGGATACCTCCTAGAGTCACCTGATCAGTCTGTCACACTCTGCCCAAATTCATGTTGTCACAGACCTTGTGGGACCCATCCAAAACACAGGACATAACAAAAGTAGGCAGTCTCATAACAAGCCCTTTCCAAAAAAGCACTGCAGTGGAGCCTTGCTCAGAGGGAAGGAGCAGCTCTGCCAGCTTCCATGCTGGCACAGCAGTATGAAACAGGTACTCTTTCCAAAGGGCTTTTCAAAACAAAATCTGCAGTTCTTTCCAGTTCCATTTGCAGACTCCTCTGCTCCAGTTGTTAAAAAAGAAACAACAGCAGAGGAATAAATGTGAAGCAAACTGTAGTATCTCCTACAAACAGTATTCTTCCTATTCCTTTGGTACACACACAATTTGAATGTGTTTTTCTTTGAAAAA
>VXBX01008134.1:80851-106264 GCA_013400415.1 Scytalopus superciliaris | reverse complement strand
TTCCCCAAAAAAAAAAAAAAAAACAAAAAAAAAAAAAAAAAAGTTATCTGGACCGTTTTAAAGAATACAAATGAAAGACACTGAGAGTTTGATTCACAAGAACACATCTTCTGTTTGACACTGGTACAGCTGCAGTGTGAAGTGTTTTCCCTGGGCTTGCAGTGACACTGAGGCAGCACAGCTGACCTCTGGAAGAGGGAAACAGCTATATGGGCACTGTCATGCTTTGAACAGTTGTGCAGGGTAGCACCCACAGAAACCGATGTTGTAGCATAGGTCTCACAGTGCTGTTTAACTGAGAAGAGGGAAGCCCCAATCCTGGCAGTGTTCAAAGCCAGGTTGGATAAGACCTTAAGCAACCTGGTCTAGTGGGAGATGTCCCTACCCATGGCAGGGGGCAGGGGTTGGGACTAGATGATCTCTAAGGTCCATTCCAACACCTTAACGTTCTATGAGTCTAAGAAAATGTCCCTCTCTCTACAGCTCTTCATTACAAAATGTAGCAAGTACATTACCTTTTGCCTTTAACTCTGACTTGGACTGCGTAAGTTGTGATTACACTCAAAATTACACTCAAAGTGATTTCAGTCTTGCAGAAAAGGCTTATTGCACTACTGTGTTAAAGGGATGACAGGGAAGAAGAGGAAAAGCCTACTCAAGGGAACACAGAAACCTATGTACATCCATTCCACAATACCAATATTGCCAGTAGTTACCAGAAAACAACGCTCTTGGAACACTGCTTGGAAGCTGGTAGGAAAGCCTCTAGTTAAAGGCAATATGCCTGGCTCTGACTGGGATGTTTGCTTGGTTGGTTTTTTCCTATTCTTTTTTCCTCTCCCGTATTACCATAAACAGATGCAGGTGATTAAGAGCCTGGCTATTAAGAGCTCTGGTAGTTTCCGCTGTAAGAGTCCCCAGGCAGGACTGACCAGGGAGGAGGGGAGTTAGGTGATCCCAGAGCCACTGCTTCCACAGGGGCAGGCTGGGTTGTGTTTGCTTGAGCAGCTGATGAAGGATTAAGCCCAGCATATGAATACAACAGATAACTGTCACATCTTAAACCAGCACAGCTAAATCTACCAGAGTTTATGAAACAGTGGTTTATATTAAAGGCCCAAATGCCAAAAGAGCTAATCACTCCTTCCAAAAAACTTTCCATGATATTCCAAGTTACTTTCTTGCCCTCTTGAAAGTTTGTAATTCCTTATGCCACTTCTGCCTTTTCCAACAGGATTCTGAGAGAGTTCATTAGAACATCGAGATCATTTGAAGAATGGAACAAAACAAACTGCTGCAAAAAGCTAGAACAATTTGCTAAAAATTGTTTTTATTATCCCACTTAATAATGGGATAATGAATTTGAACAGCAGAGAATTTTGTAGTGGGTTATTCAGGGGGAATTGTTTTGTGCAGATCATTTATCTATTAATATTAAAACCTTCTTGGCCTAGATAACACTTCAGCGTATGGGTTGTACGCATTTCTATTTCACGTCACATAATGTCTGCTTACAGTGCAATGCTTTGTCACTCAAATGGTGAGAAAATTAATAAAGTCATTTTTAGAAGCACTAAATAATTGAGAAAACAAGACTTCGTCAATATAATCACTAAAAAGCAAGTGACTACAACACCTTAGAAGACAAAATTTCTAGCTTAAAATCTCACCTTGGATATATATGCATTTATGTGTGTGTATAGAGAGAGATACATGTGTGTGTGCACCCCTGTCTGGGAAGGATTCCCTAGGAGCACTGGCGAGGGTTTGGAATGTCTTCTTCCCACGCCTCCTCCCACCGTGCTGAACGGCAAACATGCAAGGACTGAAGCGAGGCAGCTACCTGGAAAGAAAAAGGATCCTTCCTAGTGTATTTATAAATGCTAAATGGCCCGGGAAGCTGCTGAGAGGTTTCTCATGCTCAGACCCTCATTTTCTCCTGCGTGGCCATCCCTGGGACACAGCTGGAAAACAAGGCAGCCATTTTCTCCCAAGCTGTGACATGCAGCAAACCAGACCAAAGTGCTTGATAAGCCGACGCTCTCTCTGTGCCTGCAGTGACCGGAGGGAAAAACAACCCATCACGCACCAACAGGTACAGCCACAGCCATCCCTGAGCCAGGGATGGGGAAGGAAGGAGGGAGGGATGGATGGGGAGGCCTCCCCGTGAACACATCCATATTCCTGGGCAGCACAACCCTTCATCCGTGCAAAACCTTAGGGACATGTGACACAATGCTGCTTCCTCCTCACAGTTTTGTGTTTCCAAAAATAAACTGCTGCTGTGAGAAAACACTCTGCTTTTGCAGAACCTGTGTGTCTGAGACACTGCCCTGTGTGCCAAATGCCTCCACGCCTCGTGGTCCATATGGGCATAAAGTGCATAATTGCCTTTGGCACAGGTATGCGTGCACCTGTACGCCCACACATACATGATGCAATTTTCACCTCTTTCACAGGGAAGTAACCTCTCTGAAATGATTTTTAAGGGATCAGATTGTCAAAATCACTGAGCACCCCAACTCTGTACAGTGTACAAATCTGGATAGTCAAGACTGTAAATAGCTTGAGAAAAGAAAGGTCTGTCCCTGGATGTAAAGCAAGAAGCCACAGAACCTATAGTTACATTTACCTTTGTCTTCTATTATAATCCACTTTCTTGTCAGTTTTGTAAACCTCCCTATTTTGCAGCAGTGTTTCGAAACTGAGCAGCAAGAAGGGGGCAGGGAGATGCCTTTTCAGTCTCAGCAAAACACGTTCAGACTTAGTTATATTCAAAGCTGCTGGAGAAAAAAATTCCCACTTGGGTTACATCAACAGAGACTACTAAAACCCATTTGCCAAGGTCCCCCACTACCCTGTGCCACCCACCCAGCCCTGGTTCTTTGCTTCAACATGAAGTCAGGCTTCAGCCAGACCCCAGTGGGCAGGCAACCCTGTCAGCTTACCAAGCCAGGTCCAAAGGAAGTCCAGTCAGTGGGGGACACGTGCCCCCATTTGGCCACTCTAGTGGCTTCTGTTTGCCCGGCATGAGAGTGCTCCACTGGGCTCCTTCTCCATCCCAATAGGGGCTGCACAAAGAGGAGGCGATTCCCTGCAGCCACCAAAGTCCCCATACCTCTGGCTCAGTTCAACCCACAGAGGGTCTGACAGACCTGCCTGGCTTGCCTCTGCTGGTGCAAAGGCATGTTTAATTCATTACATCCAACTCGGACATCTCTTTCCAGTGGCTGGTCCACAAGAGATAGCAGTACAATCCGGTTACCTCAGGTAATCATTTAGGTCAGCTTTAAGTGATTTTGTCACAGCGTGCCAATGGTCAGGAATCCCGTATCTAGCAGTGCTGTCAATACTCCGTGCTTTTAGCACTACACCTAGGAAACTTCCTTTCTCTAAGAAAACAGTAGAACAGCCAAGGAGATAACACAAATGAAAATCCTATTAAGATCACAGAAAACCTGAATATGAGAAAGACATACCTGAGCTGCTGAAATCTGAAGCATCACCTCTCCTTTGCTTTTTCCAGCCAGAAGCACAATTTTGCTCTGACCTCTCCCTTCCTACTGTCTGCCTCCCCAGGCCACAGGCAGCTCCCACCACCACTCACCCCTGCTCCCATGCTGGGCAAAGAGCAGCAGCTGAAATCAGACAACACTAACAAGATATTTCTTATGAGATATTCTAGTCAGTACCTGCTCCAGCTCTTAAGTACAAGCATTAAGTTTGGCCCTGCAACCTTTGCATTTCCACTTTCACACAAGCTCACTAAGGCTTTTAAATCAAAATGGTTTTTACCCCAACACATCATTCCTAATGCTGCAAACTCTGTAACTGTTTCCCAAAATTACTACATGATACAGTGCTTTCTAATGGGCCTAATGTAGAGGATGGCAGTACACCAGAGGTGACTCAGGCCAGCTTTGCAGAACCCCACAAAACAAAAAGTCTGAATAAACACCAGTATTTCAAACATGTGATGCCCTCATCGGTCACCAAAACTACTGAAACATAGCCCTGTTCTACATGATTAGTTGGTGAAGAACACTTTCATTCTGCAGTCATTGATTTTTACTGGGTAAAATAACAAGTCTTGTTTTTCTGCCAAGTATTCATGCACGCAGGCATTTTTTAATGTATTTAATTTTGAAAAGCAGTTTAGCCAAAGTTTAAGAGTAGAAAGTCTCCTCACCCCACTAAAATTCAAAGTATGTAAAACCACAGTTCTATCAATCATGTAATTTTTTTTTGCCATGAGACTATTATATCATTTGCAGGTGCTACATCTAAAAATACATCACATAAGTTATATGTAAAACCAGACTACTCATTTTCTTGATCAAAACAGTAAGTAGAAATGAACCCATGCTGATCTAGCTCACACCCCTTGGTACTGGAGGTTTTCTCAATAGACCTGTAAAACTTGTGCTGTCATTTCAAAAAATAAAGTGCACAGTTCCTTACACCTGTTTCATACCACCCAATGAAATAAAATGGCTTTCTCTCTTCCAGGAAGGAAGGAGTTCAGCAGTGGAGTGAAGAGTCAGAGAAGCACCATATGGCTAGAAGGGACAGGAAGACAAAAGCGAAGGCTGAACCACCTCTCTCAGCAGCAGCAAGAGTTACATTGGCTCAGCTGTGTTGTCTAATCAAGTATTCTAAATCAATTAAGACTGAAGCCAATTTGTACACACGAATCTTTGTATTTATAAATGAACCTAAATATTCCGCAGTAATATTCCATACGGTTTATTTCCTGTAGTACATGGACAGAAACCAAGGGCTGGCTGAGCTCATTAGCCATGAAAACATACTGTTTTATAAGGCAAGCTTTTGTTCAGCAATACAAAAAATGAGCAGTGAATGGATGAATCCCCTTCCTGCCCTATAAAACAATGGTCCCCCATGCAGGAATGTCGATTAATGTCAGCTAACAGTAAACATGCTCTCTCAGTGACTTGGAATTGTCACCAGGTTTGTAAATAATTCTCATACATCTTTCCAGAATACTTCATTCCTCACAGGTTTTAAAGAAAACAGAAAGCTGCTTTCTCTGCCTGGAGAGTATTTTCCCAGGTTTTTGTTTGGGCAGTGACCCTGGAGCAGAGGCAGGGTGGCTGCAGACCCCCACGGAGGGAATTCTGCACCGATGCTGACCTCGCTCCTCCACACGAACGGCTGAGTCCGCTCATTGTTCAATAGCCCAGGACAGCAATTTTAGGCAGACCAGCTTTGGCAGTGGTTTACTTTAAAAAGGTGCACAGCAAAGTAGAGCATTTCAGCAGTGACTCAGCACTGTGTATTAATAGCCAGCCTAAGCTTATTTCAGAGCCTACTGTTGCCATGTGTCAGGGACAGGGGCTGGATCAGACTGTTGAGCTAACTGGAAGCTCCCCTCTGGTTTTTCAGCATGAGGACAGAGATGACACTGCCCTGGGAGCAGGAGCACAGGGCAAGGAGAAGGGGAAGGAGGGCAAGACATGCTCTTTGGAGCCACTTTGGAGCTTTTGAACTGGCTCAGGTCAGCTACAAAGAGTAGGGTTTCCTTGGTCCACAGGAGGAAGCAGAAGCCAAGAGGTTAATGAAGTCATGAAGAGCTGGGCCCCACGTAAGTCTTTACACCCATCACACAAAGTGAATGGAACAGGAAACAGTGCTTAGAAGAATCTTGTACACTCATGTAAATACCTGTGAGCAGAAATTAAGGGAATCATGTCCCAGTATGTATGTATGACTTTTGGTCACACTGGAAAGCACCAGGAAGTGAGAAACAGTCATTATAATCTGATTACCTGTGTAATTAAGACTAAACTGGAAGATCAGTGAGGGAAACTATAAGGAGGGTTTTTTCATCACAGTCTGCTGGAGAAAAAAATGGGAAATCTGGTGAAAATCTAATGGGATAAAGTAACAGATGGTAGGTAGACACCCAAGGGACATAGAATATGTCTAAAGATGATACTGCCTAACAGTATGATTAAGAATACATGCAATATCACACTGTACTGCACTGGACTAAAATGTAAGCATTAAGGCCATAAACCCCTTAATGTTCTAGGTTAGATTTACATACTTTTTATAGACACCTACAAGACAAATAGGAAGAATGCTTACAAGAAGGATCTACATAACACAAGTATCTAGGCTATTTAAGGAAAGGCTCTCACCCCTGTTGGGAAATGTGGCAAATAACTGTCTACAAATACAGTAGAGGACCAGAGTGAGAACAAGCAATTAATTAAATCAGCAAAGATATAACAATAAATAATTGACTCAATATACAGAGAAGAACAAGTACAAACCACTATTATCTGGGTGACCTGAAGCCTACCTGACAGTATATCATTCTATCAGGCCTGTAAGGACTCTGGGGAAAAATAAGAACACACCTTATCCACTTTTTCAATCACAAATACACCAGCAACTGTCAGCAAAATCTTTCACACAACCCAGTTGGTACACACGCAGGAGGAAGGACTGCAGTCTAAAAGCTGAACACACAAGCACATCAAGTCAAGAAGACCACTCATGCTGAGGCCATTTTCTCTTGGGTACCATCAAATTTGCTATAGCAGTCTCATGAAACCATGGTGGTCCTGCACCTTCCAAATATTTGCCAACAATTAAATAATACCTATAAACAATACAGTCCATCTGCAGAACTGCTTATTTCTCCATAAAATAAATATTACATATATAAACTCCAGATATACACAGATAGATGGATACATACATAAAATAGAGAGAGTGTTAAACGGAGTAGATGTAAACAAATTATATAAAAAGATATAAACCAATGTTGTATTATTATAATCCAGTTATTTATGTAGATTTACTTTAAAATATGTCTGATTGCATTCACAGCACTGATGAAGAGAACAGTAGAGCACTAAATACCATTAAACACTTTAAAATTCCTCCTTGACTATCACTTCACAACCACTTTGATTTTACTTTGCCACTGAGGACAAGAAGAACTGCATGACCTGAAGGTCAGAAAATGCTTTCTCTGTTATGAGAGCAAACTAAACAAGTTTCAGAAACAGAGTCCTCTCCCATGCACAATTCTGCTTTGGGCTCTCCCATCTCCAACTGGCACTAATTTAAATTAGGGGACTGGTAGCTTTAGCACTTCAGCTGATATCAATTACCATTATATCATTCAAAGCACTCCCTGAAGTAATCAGGAACTAAGCTGCTTATGGAAATAGTGCAAAAACCGCACTAGAAATTAAATAGAAGCCGGTACACAGCAGAGACATAACCAGCCTCTCTGTAGGAAAAAGAGATTTAAATGGGCAGCTGCATTCTGCATCAGCAGAATTACAACCATTTCTGTGAATGGTTTTAAGGTGCACAGAGAGGTCACTGCCTTCCACAGCTTGGGTTACTGCAAAGCCAACAGATAATAACCACATAAAGGAAGCAACTGGGCACTGGACTGCCTTAAAGCAGCTGAGAAGGAACAGAATAAGCCAGAATGATGCTGGCTCTGATGCAGCTTCAGAGCAAGCATCATCCTCTGATTTATTCACAGCTAGCTTATGAAAACTTCCCAGTGTTTTTACAATCATAAAAATCCAATAAACCAAGCCCCAAAACACAGACTTTTTTTATCCCAGTCCAGGAAAATGGTGAGAAGTAACGAGAGTGGGCCCAATTAAAATGTGATGTGAGGAACAAACAAGAAACACAGTCTTCTGAAGGCTAAGTTGTAAGAGCCGTCTTGAATAGTTGTGCTTGTGTCTGTTCTTGGGATCTCACATCAATGGCCTCTGCCCAAGTACAAAATATTTTGTTTTAAGGATGCTTAACCAGTACTTGTCATATAGGGCAAGCTCACTCAACTGAGGAGACAGCTAAAGTCATTTGGGGCCCACCTTACGCACTCTGAAAAGGCAGATATAGATAGGCTTCCTGGCACCTTTCCATCCTACAATTTCCTACTGCTATTACACTGATGATTCAAATCTAATTTTAACAAGCAAGCAAGCCTTCTGCTGTCAGCAACCATTGTTCCAAGACAGGAGGAAAATACTTTTAGTACGTTTTTGTGCCTTTCAACATCTGCATTTTTGTACTGCTTTTGTTCCTGGAGAGGGGCACGGAAAAGGAAAATGAGGGGAGCACTTCCCAAGATAAGGAGCTAAGATATCAGTGCTGTCACTTGTCATTTCCTAAACAAGCCCGGTTTTCCCAAACAATACATGGGTGGCAAAAGGGTATTATTCATTTAAGGACTAATGCTTTGAAAATCTAAAAAACTTGCTACAGTAACAAAGCAAGCTTCAAAAACACATTCCTCTAAGAACACATAAAAACAATGGTGGGGGTTTTTTCAAAATTACAAAAATATTTTCCACATCCTCTGGTAAAACTGAGTCCCACACAGCCACAATATTTATTTTTTAAAATAACTTAATTCTTTACAGCTGAGTTTGTGTGTAAGTGAAACTTCTCCACCAGCTCAGGAAGAATCTAAAAATTTCCTTGATTGTTTAGTATCTCACAAGAGCCAACCACTCATCATGTTTCTAAGTGTTAGCCTAAGACATCAGAAAAAGGAAAATAATTTGAATATTCTTTTACCTATTTTTCAAATGGCCTTCAAAAGCAAAGCCAACAGAGAATAATGATCTAAGTTCATTAGTTGCACAGCAAAAGAAATCCCATGTAACGTGCACTGGCAATGAAAAGTTGCAAGGGGTAAGATACTCACTGAACATAATTGGTTCTGAAGATTGTTGTAGAAGGACAAACTTGGTTTCAGTAACCAAGGATAAGACAACAACAAGCATAGAAAAGTCTTCCTCACAAGGAAATAACAGCTCTGTTTATTCTGAGTTACAGCACAATGAGCTCTGTGGCATGTCCTGATGTTTATATTGTATGATTTTAAATAATAGAGGATTAAATACATCTGCAGGTCTCCTAAGTAAAACAAATGCTATACTGTGGTGCTGAAATATGTAAGGTGTTTCCATTACCTAGAATTCGTATCACAGAGGGTTATTTATACATTGGAACAGGAAATATTTAATGGCAGTTAACACCCTGAAAGGTACAGAAAATGTTACCTGTGTAATACAGTGCCATACTGTTGTCTGAATGGCACTAGTCAAAACATGGGGGATCAAATGTTGCATTCCTCCACAGACATTGTGGAACCTGCTCAAGATATTTAATTTGACCTCTTTGTTCAAGTCAGTGGCATTTGCATTCATTCACATTCAGCAAGTTATTAATCTAGAAAAGCTAAGGAGCTTTATTCTTTTCATTTCTTCTTTTCTCAGAACTCCATTTGCTCTTCTGTAAAATTAATGCCATAAATAAAATGTTGCGTTTAGACCTGCTGTGATGCTGCCAGCCAATTTCACTGCAGATAAAGGTCAAGGAAAAATTTATTAAAAACCAAAATAACATCTCTTTGCCAAACTCCCTATATAAAACAACAGTGCCAAGCATTCAAATAAACTCTCAACACTGCTCAGTCCTTACTGCACTCTAAGTGTTTTAAGAGCTAACCTTTGGAGCAGGACAAATTAATGTACTACTTCTTCAGTTTCTTGCATGGTAACTACTGTGTTGCAACTGTCCTCTTGAAACCTATGACCACCATCTGAACTAAATCATCTGTATGCATGAAAGCCTGAACCTTAACTGAAGGCCTTAATAAGCACGAATCCAACAAGAAACATGTACGTTACCCAACTGGATTTCCTCAGTAACACAAGTTTTGAAACTCAAACACGCAATTCTTGCATTAAACGTAACTTTGAAATATTGAAAGAAATCTGTATTTTTGAAATTCATCTGAGCAGGATGTAAAAATTTCAGTTAGTGGGCAATTCCTCATCTCAACTTCAACAGTTTTGCCAGCTTTAAAATAGCTATGAATATCAGGGAAATTAACTCGGTTTCCTGTTTGAATTCTATCTTTATTTTATTTCCAAAGCATCTTTTTATTTCCATAACATCCAAACAAAAGAGCCATCTCATATCATAAATCTTCCCATGGTTATTACCAGATGATGATGACCAACTCAAAATTTCAATCTACTTTTAACAAAACATACTGTATTTTATCTGTTTTCTACCATAAAGACTAGCTCCTGCAGAACTACCAAACTACCTCCCCAATAAACCCAAACTCTTTCAGCTCCTGGTGTGAGTACTGCTCCTCCACACTGCACCTCCATAGCAGCTATTTATCATCCATTCCATATGGATAGTAAATGCACTCTTTATTTTTTAGTATTGCAACCTTACATCAAAACATCGTATCACACTGAACAGGAGACTTTATGTGCAAGCTGTACAATATGGCCACAGTGTACCTTTGAGATACACAGATGACAACTTGTGAAGGAGCTGTAGGTGTTACGGGCTTGCACAGACCAAAACAAGAAGACATCACTTTGCTATTCCTCATCACTATCTTTACAACTGAGTAGGGTAATGTGAAATAACGAACTGAAGAGCACAATAAGAAAACTAACATCTAAAACCTCCTGGAGATCTGGAGTAGGAAAACAGGAAAAAATGCTGATACTTAATTCAGAAACAGCTCAGCATAGCTTTTTCCAGTGACTACAAGTGGAGCCAATAACTGCTGTATTTGCTTACAAATTCAGTCAGTATTTTAGGGACAGCATGCAGGATAGGCTTCTGCAAAACTTGGCAAGTACTTCAGCATGTGTTATTATCATACAATATTACCAGAGACATGGCCCTGTGCATCTGGCTTCAAAGCATAGGAGATCCTGCATCCACTGCCTTCCTCATCACAGATGTGCACACAAACCAAAAGGCTGTTTTGGATTGATGCTGAACATTGAATAGATATATTAGAAATTAGAGAGGTAAGAAGGACTTGGATTTAATGAAATAAAAGGAAACATAGAAATACAAATGGAAAGCAACAGAGATATTACTTGAGAAAATGCAAGATATAACATGTTTGGTATGAAAAAATCAGTAATAGTGAAGGAAGGGAGAAGGTGCACTGAGACATAAATGAAGTAGGAGATATTATGGGCAGTCAAGCTACAGAAAGGAATTTAAAAAAGAAAAAAGAAAAGCATGAGAAATCATGCTAACAGAAACAGAACATATATTCTCTTTTGATTTAGGAGGACCTGGACCCCTGAATCTCCTGGTTAAATCAAGCGCAAACATATGAAGAAATTACATTTGAGTAAAGACTGAGAGATACATTTTGTACGGATGAAAAATGCTAAAGTGGGGCAAGGAGAGAGTGGGGTAATAGTTTACAAATATCTAAAGGAAGATTCTGCACAGCAGAAAAAGGAAGACATTTTCTATCAGCTATGGAAACTCAAGGAGTACAAGGAAAGTGGGGTTTTTTTGTGATTTGCTTTCGTTAGGGTTTTTTTTTACATGAAAAATATTGAGTGACTAGCAGGAAAGGTGTTTTGGAGGGGAACAACTGCTGGCCTGTATAAAAACTGCCAGGGAACACTGCAAAGATACTGCGCTGACGGGAACAGTCCTGTGTCAAGAAGGACGAATGCCTTGGATAACGCAAAAGGCCACTTCCCAGTCTCTCCTTATCTGTATACTGTGCATACAACTAAGATATATTACCTGAAAATTTGTGCTCCCTTTTTAATATAACACTAATGTACTTTATTACTGATTTTAACAGGCTTTAATAGGAGGAAGCATATATTCAATTATTTTACTACATGCTTTGAATATAAATGGTGAGCATCTGCACTCTAGTTTATTCCTTCCATCTTCATGCTCTCATAAAAAAAGCACTGGCACATTTTAGAATTCAGAGTGGCCCTCCCCAGCCCAGCCGCTTTCTTGGCTGCTTTGCTGGGATCTATATATCCAATCTAATTATTTTGATTCCCATTTCCAACCCTATCAGTGGTGCACTGGTGCAAGAAATCAAAATGCCAGTCTCCTGAATGTGTTAGAACCTCAAAGCTAACAGCCACTCATTTGCAGAGGCATCACTGCGTGGCCCCAAGCCCCCTTCACCATGCAATTTACGTTCAGTGTTCTGGATGTGACTCAAGAGGGGTTTCCCAGTGTACCAATACTGAGCATTTCATATCACATTTCAGATGTGCTACAGGTTGTTGCATCATCTTATTTTGTCACAGCATAACTGACTAACAAAAAAACCCCAGAAACGCCTCAGCTCAAATTTTATCTCTTTTTTAAAGACTCCTTCTTTGTTATTTTCCCCTTTGTTTTCTTAAAAGGGAAAAAATCATACAAGCTAATATTCCCTTAAGTGATCAGAAGAGAGAGTCAGCAATAATCCTGCCAAAACACCTACTACCCTCTCAAATCAGGGGGATCATATGTTGCTCAGTAGCTGAATTCCCCTGCGGGTCTTTTCTCTGCCTATATGCTTTCCTCCTCTTGAATTACAGTCTTAGATTACTAAAGCCTCAGCTCCACCAAAAATATTCCCATTCATTTCCCCAGCTTTTACAAACATGATAACATGATTTGTGTTTAAATATAAGCGTCACCGTTTTACTTTTTATTATGAATATCATATGTTTGGCAAGCTGTCTGACCTTCCTTATGATGATGAATGCTGCAGCAAACAATTTGCTGTACCTTTAAAGAAATGGCCAATTCAATTACATTATGCCAGAAGCTTTCAAATCCCTCTCTGCCAAATGTCTTTGCTATATCCTGCCACAGACAGCCCATTTGTATTCCAGCACAGTAGGACACTTGTTTTGTTGAAGCACACAGTTCTAGTTAGGTACTATCAACAGAGCAGTATTTCAGTTCTCCAGCTCTGTGTTCCTTCCCACCCCCCTCAACTCTCGGTTATCAGGATTTTCAATTTTCCTGACCAAACGTGTATGCATTACCAATTATGTGCATGAAATGCAGTAGTTATCGACTGCTACAACAAAATACATTAGTGACCAATTACAGGAGTTCTTGGCAGCAATGGTTATCATTTTAGTGGATTTAATCATTGCACTTAGAGGGAAGCTTGAGATTCCCTTTGAGATTACACCACTAATTGCTTCTGTTTTGCCAGTTACTGCATGAGCTGGTTTGCAAAAAGGTTCCCTAAAGATGCTTTCTAAATATGGGAGAGCAGCAAACAGATGAAGCCTCCTATAATGAGTGTACCCCCCCCATAAAACCACAGTGCTGATTTATTCATACTGAAGTGCCCATCTCAGATACAGATCCCCTTGTCACCCTCTCCTTCCTTCTCATTTCTTGTTATTTGGGCAGACAACAACAATGCAGTTGCATTGCTGTGCACGTGAATTGTGTGATACTCTATCATTTATTTACATAAATAGTGAGACTATTACAATGCAAAAATTAAAAAAAAATGTTTTCTCCTCTCTTATGTTTGCAGAGAGGATACTACTTGTTATTCCTATTATGGCAGAATGATTGAATAGTCTTAGACTTTAAAAAAAAAAACAAATCCCCCCTCCAACCTAGGCAAAGTACATGATATATGACACACACAATACCACCATAATAGGCTTCCACTGTTCAGAAATCCCTAAAAACAAACACTCCCCTGCCAAAGGAATTTGTAATATAACATATTGTTCTTTAAAAGCCCACATCTACCTCCAGATCATCAGTAGTGATGAATTATCTGGTTTACAGCCTCATAAAGCAGAAGCGTCTATATATTTTAATGCTGAGGCCAACCACAGGACTTTGGTACCTTTCAAATGTAGTGATCTACAACTTTCCAAACACCAAAGAAAGGCTGTGACACTTGGCTTCAGGTGAAATAGAGAGAGAAAATTTAATCAACAGTTTAGGTCTGATCAAAACAAGTAGTCTTTCAAAGACAGAAAGCATGGGGGAGGGTTGCAACTACAGTTCTGTTAGCTGTCTGAGAACATGCTATTTTAATAAATAAAATTGTTTAAATAAATTTGTTTTGCTCCTTTTCACTGAAAATTTCAGCTAATGAAGCTTTCCATTACTCAAACACCGCTTTGTGAACAACAAAAAAATCCTCCCCAAAAAAACCCATAAAAAACCCCCCACTGATCCTCAACAAAATCTTTTTCATGAGATTAAAAAACCTCCTGTATTTGTCTCAACAAACGTCAACTTTTATAGGATTTCAGCAGATGCTAGGCTGATAGAGCTTTAATTGGAAACTTAATTGATCTCTGTGAGAGAGATACTGTAGAGAAAGTTTTAAATCCCCAGAGATTTCTAGACTTTGAACAGCAGAGCATATGACATCTTTAAAAACTGTCAGAAACCATACACTGTGATTTACAAAAATAATAACAATCTCCGTGAAATTAACTGCTAAAAGAAGTTGAAGAGCTTCATCCTACAGTATCAGCAGGTGACAGCAACAGTACCAGTTGGCTTCACTTCAGCCTCTACATATGGAATGGACTAATACCTACCAATCCCTGGGAAAGGACATAATGCAGCTTACAGAGGGTTGCAGCACAGATATGTTTGTCTTGCTTCAAACCCCGATGTAGATTTGCACAAACCCGTCGACCTTTCCAGAACATCAGGCACAAGAACTGTGACACACAGGGTGCTCTCAAAACCAAGGCCAGTTCATTTTCATGCTTAACTGAGAAAATCTTGCCCCAGGGCACTCAATTTCAAGTCTGAATGAGAAAATCTGTAGGTGATGCAGTAACTACAGTAACTGCCAAATAATAAACTGGATAAAACACCTAAATTAGAGATCAATCCTATATTCATAAAGGAACAGACTACACAATTCAATTGGATTATCCCCATCTCTTAGTTCAATAATTCTTGATTTCTGCCTTATTAAACAACAATTAAGGATAATTTTCAAGTAGAAAGTAACATAAAACTGGCGTGGTCTCTTTGTCAAGGCAGAAGTCACTACAGATCCTCAAACCCAGCAGAATGACTGCCTTTCCTTTGTATGGCCAAGCTCCTGTCTCATGTACACAAGCACAAAATCTAAACCATAATTCCAAAGAGATTGCAATTGCACCTGGAATTTCTTGTGCTGCCTTTCAAACAAGGAAACAGGAACAAGACAGGAGAAGAAAATATTCCCAAAATGAACAGCTGAGCTTATGTAGCACCCAAAATACAAGAGGTCAGGAAATACCTGCCTTTCATCACTGTCAAAAGCAATAGACTAAAATATGCAGAGTAGGACTGATAACACAGGAAATAAATGAAAACATTTGCCGCGTGTTAGTGGAGAAGTTAAAAGAAACAAGGCAAAAACGTCTCTCAAAGGTCCTGCTGGGTTTAAAACAAAGCTGTTGAGCCAACTGTGATTTCAAAACATGCCATTATCATTTAAGAACACTGGACTTCTCGTCTTTAATAAACCTTACACCTAGTAGTTTGCTAGTCCATAGACCTAATTCCTAAAACAATACAAAATGAGTGCAAAACAAGGAACTAAGAACTTCAGTGAGAACTACTAATGCACAGGAAAGCAACACTTACTTATAATACAGTCTCAGGCATTATTTGTGATTCAGTACCGAACTTATAAATCAAAGAATGATAATGCTAAATGCTACCACTGTGTATTTCTAATGAATTTAAAGTCTTGCGTGTGTATAGCTCACAAAGCCTTGCATATTTTTAAGTTGCATATTTAATTCTCTTTAATATCAAAAGTTGCCAACTACTCTACTGCAAAGAGATAAACACAGTAAATACTCTAGCAAAACGAAATACACTTTTTCATGCAGATGGATATCAATTTCTAAGTTCATTCATTCAGTACATGAATATGATTAAACCACAGAACAAATCTGGAATAAACAGCATTAGTAACAAGTTTAGACCAGATTAAATTGAGAGACTCTCAGCTGGTAAGTATTGTTTGCAAAATTTAACGTAGATACCAATAAGGATATTCAACTTACTGAAGCTTTCCAAAACCAAAGATAATTCTTTTAGCATGATAAATGCCAGCAGAAAGAAAGGCTCCAGCTCTAGCAATTGTTTCAGAAAACTCAATTAACTTGTCCATTTTAAAAAATATGTTACCAGTAGAAAAAAGTTTTATGCTATACAATATTTATCTGCTCATTAATATTACATGCATGTCATATATGAATATGTATGACTAAATAAATACTTTAAATAATAAGTAATACATCAAAGTACCTTTTTGACATGTAAAATTATTTTTTGTAAACAGAATAATGCTTGGTTTGCCAGGAAAGAAAGCTAGGTGGATAACTGAAAAATACTTCTCCTGTCTTTTCAGAAAATTGTGTAGACTGGGTTTGGGGCTGGGGTCCTTCAGATGCTGAGGAATATCTGCCATGTGCCATGCCTCAGCTGATGAAGAAAAGCTGTCCCTGTCCTGTTTCAGTGGAAGCAAACTCAACCAAGACAATAGTTTTCCTCTCAAAAACCCAAACCATGACATGAGCATTCATCCTTTCAAGACAACCATTTTAGGCAGTCACAAGGTCATCTTCTCAGCCTTCACCCTCTGATGACCTCATCCTTAACCTGGCCCATTTCTAGGACTTTAGTTCTGCTGAGTCTCTGCCTTACTACTGATTACAAACCAGCAAGATTGAGTTTAACTTTGAGAAATTCAGAAATTAGTCTGAAGATAAATAACTGAAAACCAAACCACCAAAATACCAAGAAATCTTGCTTATAATCTGTGTTTCACTTTATGGAGGCTTTAAGGGTAGCAATAAAATGAAAACCTCCTGCAAAGCACAGGAGGCTCTATATAACATTCCCTCCCTGTAGCTAGTCCAGTCCTTCCAGTCTTTGTCAATTCAAAAGCCAAAGTATTTTCCCAAGTTCCAGACTGCAATTAGGCATGGAGATGCTGGAAAACATTTAAAGGTTTTAACATTTTGTAAAAGCTGATTTCCAGCTAAGCATTCACTTACTCAGGTGCAAGAACAGTCAAGCTCCCCAGTTTCCCCCCAGATCTTCCCTTCAGGCCAGTTTTATCCTTAGGTACCTGTGTACAATAAAAAACAAAGAAAAATGATTAATTTACATAACTCCTCACAAGTTCATCTCTTGATTATATCAACTTCTATGGCCCCAATTTACAATTTCAGATCTCCAGCTTTTCTAACAGGATTATTTCCCATCAATTTGCTTAACCAGAAGCAAACACAAAGCTTTTTGTGTATAAAAAGACTGGGTTTTATTTGATCAGTTCTATACATGTATTTTTTTAGCCTCAGCATGACCTTAAATGAAATGTAAATTCAACCCAGTAGATGGTGGGATTGCATGATTTAAGTGTATTTCATCACCTATTTTGAGGAGAACAAACAGACAGTACATAGCTAAGCCTTTGTTAGCCACCTTTTTAAGCTACCTTAAAACTGTTAACATGTGACAGGAAAATCCTACATATTCAATTAACACTTTAAAAATTGAAAGAAGGTTGGTGTACAGGTGTGCTGTCACTTAGTTAAGGAGGAGCTCAAAAAATAAAGTTATTCTACTTTCTCCTGCCAGTAGTATGAATTAAAGGAACATTTTCAAAATGTGCTATTCAACCATATGGAATCAATTTTTGCAGACATATGGAGCTCCAATTAAATAAGTGTGGCTTTGCTGACACAAAAATCCACCTGCATGTATTCAAATTTTCCAGAATTAGACCATCTAATTTAGAGAAGCCCATCTAACAATAACAGAGTAGAAAAGCAATGCATTTGATATGACACAACCACTGAAACCAGTCTCTTGAAATAGTAATCACAGCCTTACTTTTGACCATGGTAATAACGTAATCAGATAAGATGGAATTAGTTCCCCTAAAATACAGCTGCAATTACATCAGATCAAAAGAAAATTGTTTTTCATCTTCTCCATTATGCAAATAAATATATATTTGGAAGATTAAACAAGGTACAATCTTTCAAAGAAGATTTTACCAGAAGTCAATGGAAATTAAAAAACTGATTGTAACCATGCTTCCTAGTTTTTACGTTTTCTTTGCACTTTGTGCATCCAGATTTTCCCAGGATAAGTGTATGGAAAGCATGCCACTTAAAGAAACAGAAGTCATGAAGCTATACACAAACATCAACATTCTAAACATCCTAAAATCCTAATATAAGATAGGTATCCCACAAGGTGGAAAGTAACGCACTTTTAAGGTAAACACTTCAAAAGTTCTTTTTGGGGTTTTTTTTAAGCTTTTTTAAGGATTCGGACTTAATTGAGGCCCCTTGTTCAAATCTAGTCTGACTGGCTTTTCACTAGGAGATGACTTGCAATTTTTTTTTGCACAGGACCCCGACATCATTCAGTGAATACAGCAGCTAGAAGAGAGTACTGGCAGTCTACACACTGACTGCATTACATATGGTCACAGCACAGTATGTTACCTACTCCGGGTTATTCTGTGCCCTTCCAGAACAGCACTCTGAGGACAGAAATGCCAGTTCCCAGAGAGAGCTCCTCTTTGGTGCTCTCAGGATAACAACAGATTGCATTACAGCTCCCTGCAAGGTATGTCATATGATCCCTGTAGACAAGAATGAAACTTTTGAATCAGGAGCATTACTAACTTCGGTGTTCAATCAGATTCCTAAAGGTCATTTATCAGAGTACTTAGACTCACACAGTACCTTAAACTAATTTCCTGGGGAAGTTGTACTCATCTAGTTGCCTAGCTAAGGTGACGTACATCTTTCCTGGCTTGCTGCACACTGCCCTGTTCACTACCTGTCCTGAAGTTTCTACAACAAATAAAAGCAAGTTTTCAAAGACCTGTCTACTTTGCTGCAGTCTTCATACACTTCTGTTCCACTTGAAAAGACCACACAATTCTGAGATCATATAATTTAAAACTGTAACATAATGCATGTGCCCAAGGGAGTTCAGTTAATGTATTTTAGACAGTCTTAATTCTTCATGTTCCCAGCTTTGCATCACTTGCTTTTTGTAACTCTTAACAACTTTATTCAAGGCAGCTTTCTGAGCTTGGTTTAACTTCCAGCTCTTTTAAGACAGCAACCACTGAAAAGGAGAAGGTCCATCTTGTTCAACAGAGACACTCAGTTTCCCTCAAAACTTGGCCACCTCTCCTTCTCATCAAAGCTCTATTGCTGCCAATCCTGCGGACACGAGTCACCACCCCCACCACACTGTCATCAGGCTCAGTTTCCTATTTGTGATCCCAGTCCTGCCTCCCTGCCTCTTTTCAGTAACCCCTTCATTCTCATCAAGTTCATTATACAATATATTCTCCCCGCAGACAGAATCCCACTCCCCATTAGCTTCGAGCTTTCCTTACTAGCTTTCCTTTTAACCTCAGCATCTTCTCTCAGATTTCTCTACCCTTCAAGGATCTGTTAGATCTTCTGCACCACTTTTCACCTCCCAGTGTTCTTCCCACTGCTTTACTCTCCCACTCACTTCCTGTCAGGCCTCTTGCCCTGGCAATTTTCAGATTTCTTCTCAGCAACCAACTCTGTATCTTTTCCTGGTTCCTACACAGTCCTTGTGATTAGCATGCCATGGCCATGGCTGCTACGCGTTGTGCTGAACTCCCTTCCAATGATGGGTGTTAGAGGTTTGTACAAGTGCTAACGAGCAGGAACACTTCATGTCAGGAACCCAGAAGAACTGGGGCAAAGACAGCAGTGCTGTCGGTGCAGAAGTAGAATTTTAGGCACTTAAATCCCTCACTACAGACGCCTATATATTTAGATGCCAAGGCAGCTGTAGCAAGGCTTTGTGAACTGTAGGTACTTCAGTCTTAACATTAGAATAACATCATCCAGTCTTTTAAATTAAAAAAAAAATCATTCTATAAAGGATCCAAATAAAGTTACTTGGAGTCTAAACCTCAGTCTAAACTCAACCTACATTTCAGTTAACAGGCAGTTACTAATACTTCTTTAAACCATTCTTTCTAAAGACAAAACAGTCCTTGATTCAGTCAAATATATTAGAGGTACTGTGGGGAGGAAGGAATGGGTTTTAATTAAGAACAGGGTTTTCTTGGTACTGCTTACCAAGAATAAGTGTTCTTATTTTTACTGTACTGGAATAAACTAGATTATAGCATACCTTCACCTGTTTTTCCTAGAAAATATGAACTCACCAAAGACACCTGCCTATCCTGTCTCAATCATCCCTGGCTTTTTGGTGGAGGAGGTTAAGAGGGTTAAAGCTGAATTTAAGACGATTTTATACAATCATAGAATACCAGGTTGAAAAGGACCTCAAGGATCATCTGGCTCAATCTTGGTAAAAGCAGTATCTAGGCAAGATGGACCAGCATCCTCTTCAGCCAAATCTTAAAAGCATCCAATGCTGGAGAACGCCCCACTTCGCTGGGGAGGTTGTTGCAATGGCTGATTGTTCTCACTGTCAAAAATTTTCCTCTTGTGTCCAACTGGAATCTCCCCAGGCATTACTTGTACCCACTACCCACCATCTTTTCCACAGGACTTCTTGTAAACAGGGAGTCTCCATGATCTTTGTAGCCACAAGGACCAGAACATGGTGGTAAGATCTTCCCTAAGCTTTCTTTTCTCAAGTCTGAACAAACCCTGTTGTCTCAGGGTTTTCTGACATGACAAGCTTCCCAGTCTTTTGATCATCTTTGTGACCCTTTTCTGGACCTTTTCCAGCCTGTTGACACCTATTTTGCATAGCAGGGGCCAAAACTGAACACAGCATTCCAGGCGTGGCCTGGCAAGCACCGAGTAGAGTGGGACAATGACTTCTTTATCTGTGCTGCTGACTCCCTTGTGGATGCAGCCCAGCATCCCACTGGCTTTCCTTGCCACAGCAGCACACTGTTCACTCACGTTGAGCTTGTTGTCCATGCATGTTGAACGACCGTGTCCTTTCCACAGAGCTGCTCCCCAGGTGGGTATACCAGCCTGTGCTGCACTCCCGGCTTACAGACAGATCCCTCCTATGCTGCTACTGTATTACTGCTAGTGTGACCATTTAATAACAGCACAATTTACTTAATGAGCACAGGTGAATGATCCAGTGACGGAAGTTGTCTGTTAAAGAGGAATTTCTATTACATCTTGATTTTTGCAACACTGAAACTAAAAAGAGCCAATAAAATAGTTACTTTGTATATTTAAATAACAAATTTTTGAAAATATTTAGGTACACTACCACAACACAACCTCTCAACAACCTTTTTGAGTGTCCAACATATAAAAACTAAGCATAAATGCAGAATCATTAATGAACACAGTATTTACAAATAAATCACTCATTTCTCTGTTGAGCCACACTGAGTTGAAGTACACTTTAATGCTGGAAG
This sequence comes from Scytalopus superciliaris, assembly GCA_013400415.1. Taxonomy (NCBI): domain Eukaryota; kingdom Metazoa; phylum Chordata; class Aves; order Passeriformes; family Rhinocryptidae; genus Scytalopus; species Scytalopus superciliaris. The sequence goes on along the minus strand of VXBX01008134.1, from coordinate 85,008 downwards.
TGGGATCTAATTATCTTTACTTGATCCTAAATGCAACAGGGAAATAAAAATGTTCAAAATACTTGAATCTTGCCGGTAAGCATTCAACATTGAAAGGTATGTACAGGATAACAAAAGATGGTATTTACTCTTATTTCTTCTGAAGAGGTTTCAAACAGTCACATGAATATATTTAATTCTGTACAATTGCTTGTTCTTCCACTTTGTATGCTGCCTGCTGGTGTTGAAGGCAGAACAGACTCAGTTATCCTGGCTCCCATCCCTAGCATGGCCTGACCCTGCAAATCCACCAATGTTACGTCTCACGTAGGAAGGAGGACTGTCAATATAAACCATGCCCTTGGAACTAGGCTCCAGGACCTAACTAATGCAATGATGGCAACTCATATACAAGCAAATCATCATGGGTGATCGTAGGCATTTCCGAAAAGTTGACACTCTGAGACTCCTATTAATCAGTATATTCACATGTGTTTGCTAGTTAGAGTAACAGGAAATTAATAATGTAACTATTAGTAGTAGGTCAATCCTGAATTTAAAAAAAACCAAAAAAAAAACCAACCCCAAAACAAAAATAAAAAACCAAACCAAAACCACAAAAAGACACAGACATACAGCCCCCCCCAAAAAATATAACAACAAAAAACCCCAGTGGCAAACTGACCAAAAAGCCATAAAATGAATGTCAGTATTTGCCTCCACTCACTTTAGAAAGACTTTCTGCTCTGTTTATTTTTCCCTTCCTGCCCACAAGTTCCTGGCATCCCTTGTACCGCAATGTTTATATTCTAGTTTCCATCACCAGTGACATGAAAAAGACACTTCATTCGCCCACACATATGTCCTTGCCAGAGAAGTCAAGAGAATCATTTACAAATGAAGGTCCATCATATCCCCCCACAAATCACACTTATGAAGACAAGAACTGTCCCCTTCCCAACCTGGTCACATTATCAGGTGCCTGTGCCTCCCCAAAACCTGCAAGACAGAAGGAAAACAATGATTCCTACCATCTAATAGTTTCCTGACATGGAAAACTTTTCAATGTAATGGGGACAGAATCGTACACTGAACTAGTTTAAATCTTCCATGAAAGGGCCTGGGAAGGGGGAGGGGGGGCGGGTTTGGCAATAAAAAGGTTTTTTGCTTAACAATCTTCATCCAAAAGAAGTCCAGCTCACTTCAAAACAGCTCTCTTATAGAATAAGAGGATTTTAGCATCATCACTGTAGCTGTTACAGTCTGGCTGATGATAGTTAACTTGCTCAAACAGACAAGTCCTAGAACTTTCCAGCAAAAAAAGTGATCTGGGATTATACTTTATACAGCCTAAAGCCAATATAGTTAACATTTCTTTGATCCTTGAGTTTCACACTTCAGAGAGCTGAGGGAGAGAAGACGTGCTGGTACTTTCAGGAACCATTAATTACAGGAACTCATTGTAAAGGGCGTTGCTAGAAAGTATTAGAGATAATCCAATGGTTTAAATATAAATAGTGCAGTTGGTGTCACAGAGTTGTTGATGAGAGACAAGGTTTCAGTGCACTCTTTCCCCTTAGACTGATGATCTGTAAGGTGCTGAACAGCAAACAAATTTATGACAGTATGATCTCCTTCCATCAAAATATATTCCCTAGCACATTTGATCTCAAAGTAAATTATAAATCAGATCCATTTTAATAGTCTAATATACTATAAATGTTATGGTAAAAATTTTCAAAAGATCAGCTATTAAATTTAGCCAACAAAGCTAAAATACACTTCTGAATTCAATTCATTTTTGAAACAGAATTCATCCTGAATGGGAGCTACCATCTGTTTATGGTAAAAAACAAAAGTGACATTGAAGTGGCCTCAATTATAACATTAATGAGTTACTCAAAATTATTCGTCTCCTTTTCAAGTAATACGTGTAAAACCACACAAGTTACTGGTAGAAGTAGGAACAATATCTTATTTAACTAGTTTAATTTCTCAGGAGTTCTCCACTGCTTAATAATGCATTTTACAAATATTCAGGTTCACATTATAGCCATTCCCTATAAGATTTTTTTAATTATTATTATTATTATTATTACAATAGACACCTAAAGCATAGAGCCCTTTTCACAGTCAACTGTTTGGTGTTACAATATAGCCTGAGCCTATCAACCCCAGTAAGTTATATTTTGTTTTTTAATCTGACCCTATAATGAAACACTGAAAAGAAGCTTTCCCTTTAAATCCTGTCCCAGATAAAATCTAGAAAGCTGTAACCCATCCTTTATCAGCTGCTTTTTCACTTACTAATTTAAGAACAACACTTCCTCCTGTTGCACACTTACCAGGAAGCAGCCATGCCATGAATGTGTTATAAACACTACACTCCTCTCAGGCTGCACAGCTTTCTGAAAAAACAAGACAACCTAATGGAAGCACTTCTCTTTATCATCCTCTACTTCCTGCCCACATTCTGGTTACTTAATTCAATACCAAAGTTAGAGCCTGTGAAAGAATTTCACATCTCATTTTCCTTCTGTAGTTCCCCCACTCAATCTGAGGTCTTTGATGATATGCTGATTTCCCTGAAAGTCTACTTTCTCACAGAAATGCCAAAAATGCAAAGGCAGAGTGATAACTAAACTGCCAAGGCATCACTTACTGAGAACAATTCTGGGGTAGAGCAGGTGACAAATACATATATTCTTGAGACAAAACAACTGAGAAACTTCTCTGCCCCAAAGAGTGAAGTTTGAGCAGCAGAAAGAATGCAACACCTCATCTGGATCACCAAGGGGCATTTCAATGTGTGCCTCAGCACAGTTTAGAGACACAGGATGGTCCTTCTGGGATGGATGTGCAACTGCAGGCAACCACACAATGAACGTTCAGTTCTGAAGTTTCCATTGGATATCTGTTCCATGTGCCCTAAACCCCACAAAAGGCTTCTCCATACCCTACAAAATGCAAGCGAGCTATTGAAAAAGCTACAATTATAGAATACAGCTTGAGGGCACTGGCTATGTTCTATGTCTTTGCAATAGCTGGGTATGTTTTTAATAATTGCTAAGTAACAACTTCTAAACGATCACAGGAAGTGGACCATGCTTTATAGAACAGAAATGGGATAAAAATATCTATTTTATGTTTAATTTCCAGAGGGGGACTCATTCATTCCTGATTCCAGGATCTGCTGCTCCAGCTGGATCCTTACAAATCTATGGGGCCTGATGGGATTCATCCCGGAATCCTCAAAGACCTGGCTGATGTCATCACAAAACCTCTCTCAATGACTCTGAGCAGTCTTGGGAATCTGGAGAGGTCCCAGCTGACTGGAAGCTGGTGAACATTGTCCTGATTTTCAAGAAGGGCAAGAAGGAGGATCCTGGAAACTACAGGCCTGTCAGTCTCACTGCAGTGCACGGTAAAATCATGGAAAAGATTATTCTGGGATGTATGGAAAAACAGCAGAAAGACAACGTCAGCACGGCTTTAGTCACAGTCAGCATGGCTTCATGAGAGGAAAGCAAAGTCCCGCTTACCAAACCTGACTTCCTTTCATGACAAGGTAACCCACCTAATTGCTTGAGGGAAGCCAGTGGATGTTAACTTTTTGGATTTCAGTAAAGTTTTTGATACTGTGTCTCACAGGATCCTTCCGGACAAAATGTCCATCCCACAGCTGGATAAACACACCACGTGGTGGGTGAGCAATTGGCTCATGGGTCAAGCACAGAGGGTGAGAGTAAATGGAGTAACATCAGATTGGAGACCTGTCACTAGTGGAGTTCTGCAGGGCTCCATCTCAGGCCCTGTGCTCAACAGCTTCATAAATGACTTGGACACAGGACTGAAGGGATACTGAGCAAGTTTGCCGATGACACAAATCTGGGAGGAGCTGTTGACTCCCTCAAAGACAGGGAGGCCCTGAAGAGAGACCTCAACAAATGAGAGGGCTGGGCAATCATAAACCTCATGAAGCTCAACAAGGGAAAGTGCTGGATTCTGCACCTGGGATGGGACAACCCCAGATGTTCAAACGGACTGGGGAATGAAATCCTGGAAAACAGTGCCATGGAAAGGGCCTGGGGGTCTGGGTCAACAAGCTGAATCTGAGTCAGCAGTGCCCTGGCAGTCAGGAGGGACATCCCTGTCCTGGGGGGCATCAGGCAAAGCAT
>VXBX01008134.1:42181-80826 GCA_013400415.1 Scytalopus superciliaris | reverse complement strand
GACTGGGGAATGAGATGCTGAAAAGCAGTGCCATGGAAAGGGACTTGGGGGTCCTGGTCCACAGCAAGTTGACTATGAGTCAGCAGTGTCCTGGCATCCAGGAGGGCCAACCCTGTCCTGGGGGCATCACCAGGTGGTCAAGGGAGGGGATTGTCCCACTCTGCTCTGCACTGGGGTGGTCTTGTCTTGAGTATTGTGGGCAGTTTTGGGCACCACAATATAAGATATTAAGCTGTTAGAGAGTGTCCAAAGGAGGCCAACAGAGATGGTGAAGGGCTTTGAGGGGAAGCTGTGTGAAAAGCAGGTGAGGGGACTTGGTCTGTTCAGCCTGGAGAAGGGAAGATTGAGGGGAGACCTCATTGCAGTTACAACTTCCTTTTGAGTGGAAAAGGAAGCACAGGCACTGATTTCTTCTCTGTGGTGAGCTGCGACAGAACCTGAGGGACCGGCCTGAATTTGTTTCAGGGGAGGTTTAGGTTGGGTATTAGAAAAAGTTTTTTAACCCAGAGGGTGGTTGGACACTGGAACAGGCTCCCCAGGGAAGTGTCACACCACCAAGCCTGACAGAGTTCCAGAAGCATTTGGATGATATTCTCAGGCACGTGGTGTGACTCTTGAGGATGGTCCTGTGCAGGCCTAAGGGTCAGACTCGATCCTTATTGGGTCCCTTCCAATCAGCAGATTATGTGATTCTCAATCTTCATTTGACTACGCTAAGTGATAAAAGCTTTCTAATTTGCTCTTTGAAAGACAAATACTCTGTAATTCTGATCAGCCTAGTAGTTTGTCTTCACACCTGTTCCAATTTATGTCCATCTTTCTGTTCACTGCAAAGAAAGAGCATTGGACACAATACTCCAAATGAGGTCTTAGGAAGGCTTCGTGAAATGCTATCAGCATTTCTCCATCTCTCTACAAAAATATCATGTCTAATGCATCACAGAAACACATTAGACTTTTTCACAGCAGCATCATACTGTGGCTTAAAGCCATCTTAGTGGCATTAGCACAGCACTTTACCTAGTTCAGACTGCTACAACCATTAAATCATGTACAGAATACCCTATGATGTCAACAGATGTTCTTCTCATTTTAAATATTTGCATATTGAGATAAAGATTAGAGTAACCTGTTTGATACCAGGCAGTGGGAGGTTGCAGAGCTGAATTAGCAACTGAGATTTTCTCATTCTTAATCCTAAATATACACCTCCAAACTCTAGCAGCAAACAGAAGAGCTACACAGCACACATTAACAAGGGTACTCCTGTTACTCCACATGAAATACCTGTGCCTGCACTCAAAAGTAATTTTTAAATGGATGGTTCTACATGGCCACTTCTCTACCATGTAACTGCACTAGCCTGCTGAGGAGCCACACAAAAGATACCCAGAAAGGGAAACGTCCACCCACTTTGACATGGGGGTGGTCTCTCCACTGCCTGCTCTCCTCTTCATGTCCTCAGCTGGCACTGAAACTGTCTTTTTGTGGCGATTCCATCCAGACAAGTCTTGAGATGTTAGGCCACCTACCCTCACACATACTTGCTCTTAGTTGCCACAGCAAAAGCTGTTCAGCGATAACCCCTTCTACTGAAGCTCATATGTACGTTGATATATTCTCCTGAAAAATGTTTTCAGGATTCTGAATACACAACTTGAATGCTCTTTGTGTTCAAAAATTTAGATCATACTGGAAGTGACAGTCTTCTGGTTTCCTAAGAAAAAAGACACAATCTAAAAACGCAGGAGCACAAGTTCAAAGAATAATGATGGACAAAGGAGCTGATTGGTACTAAGCAAACAGCTTGTTGGTTCCTACACAAGTCAGTGTGTTGTAGCTACTCATATAATGTGTTAATTTCACTAATACAATTCAATACGCCTAATAAAAACATATCTTTGTGGAAAGTTTGCTCAAAACATGAACATTACTAGAACTAGACAAAACAAGAACTACTTTCCATTAAAGCTCAGAAATGCCATGAATGTTTTGCAGTTGCATTCCAAAATATATTTTTTCTTCCAAGCAACTAGCAGAGCCAGCACTGTCCTCTGAGCTAAGGACATGGGTGTCTTTTTCTGTAAATAAAGCAGGCATTCTAGTCAAGCAACACACTACCTTCTCAGAAAATAAATATCCTGGCTATACTTGGTTTCCCCCATTATCACATACATACCTTAACCCTTTCCTGTTTAGATCTGTCTTCCAGAGAAGATTATTGGTATTGGAAGAAGCTCACAAATATCAAAGGCAGATGGGACGACTTACTGTTAGTACCCCATGGTGTAGAAGTCAATGTTAATAACAGTTCTGCACTGAAGTGAAATAGTGTAGCTGTGCAAAGCCTCAAGCACTACCTCAGCTGTAGACTACTCACTACATCACTTCTACAAATTAAATACATACCTTCTAGATATTTATGTTTTCAGAGCACCTTTGTGCATCAAGGAAGGAAGGTATGGATCAGAAACCACTGACCTGACATGACCTGGCATGTTACTGCTGGCCAGCTGAGCTGAGTCAGCTACAGAAAAGGTAGATACTCTTCACAGCCAAGAAACTGCCCAGCAGCGGGCAGAAACCTGTCCAATGTGGCTTAAGCGAATGTCTTTACAACCAATGGGATGAAAAGCCAGTTTTGCCAAGCCTGATGATGCCCCATCTCATACAAAGCTGCGGTGACACCCCACTTTTTATTAAACTGCAGTAGCGCAATTTGCCCCAGGCTGTAAAGATGGTTTTCTGTGCCACACACAATCATTAGCTAGATATGAACGTATCAATTCAGCCCTTTGGTCTTCGATAATGGAAGAAGTCATGCTTCACTAAAATTGCAGATAAGTATCAGGCACAGTTCTGGTTAGGTTCTTGGTCTATGACACGTGGAATATAAAACACACACACTTTTGACTGAGTGCATGCTTGACTTACACTGACAAAAAAAAGTAATCCAAAAACCAGGCCAACTATCTCCTGGTGTTAGCACTTGGGATCTATGTACATTCTATTTATATATTAAAATTTCACTGTCCATACAACAGAAGTGTATTTTTTACTTCTAATATGGAATATCCATGCAGAAAATCTACATTTCCAGAAGAATTCAAAATTTAGTTCTAGTTGAATACAAATGCATGTACTTTTTTTAAGGTCCTGCCAGCAAAATCCACTCATATTCCTAGCTGGAAAACACATTTGCCAGGATACATTTGCAAATAAGGAATACAGCTTGCATGCATACAAACAGATACTGAAATCTTTGTATGCAGACATGCTAAAAGAAACATCACAGTTTGCAAGCAAAAATGAGCAGGCCGTGTTTCAAACTGACAACATGGTACTGTGTTATCAGGAAGGACAAGAATTACAGTGATTTACAGTAAACTGCCCATACTGGCCAGGGACGATACACAGTATGAGACTAAACTAAGGAAGTTTGCATTGCTGCCTTACAGTGCATGATCTTTCAATTAATGTCTCAATTATCTATATCTGAATTATCTATATTTGAACACTGTTTTTGATGTTAGCATGAAAGAAAGAGGTTTTCCAGACCACAACACACTTGAACAGATTCAATTATCATCAGCACTTCCACTTCTAGTCACTAAGTCCCACTCATTCCTTCTGACTGACCTTGCCATTTTACTTTTTAATCTTTGTATCAAAACTACCAGAGTAAGGAAAAAAAAAAAAGAAAACATAAGCCCAACAGAGAGCCTATGTCTACGCTAAGAAACCTAATGCTCTTAAATCAGGGAATCTAATGCTCTACAGCACACTTCTTTCTAATGGTGAAGAATACTCTGCAATTAATGTATTTTGTGAATGCAGCATACATATATTTGTATGACGTGAAGGCATAGATATGACATGGGATAAGGTCTCAGCATATGCAGATGTCAGGCAGGATAATAACCTGCAAATCAGAAACAAAACAGTGTAGCTAATGGCCATAAAAGGAGGCAAGAAACTACAGGAGGAGCACTCAAAAATTTTACGAGTGGTATTTTACCAGGTTTCCTAGGGGCACGACTCCAGTGATGCCTTTGGCTTGAGCTTCCTACCTTTGATCAATTTTCAGTAAATTTAAATTTATTCAGAAGATCAAAAGCAAAACACCTAAGACCAAAACTACTTCCTTCAGTTTACTCTCTTGTATTTTGTATCAAAATATAAGCAATTAAGATTTCCAAATGCTCCTCATGACACAAAGATCCGCTGAGGTTCTCCATACAGAGTAACCACTCAAACACTGAGCAGCGGACTATAAACCAGGTCTCCAATCATTTCTAGGACACCCATGACATCCTGGTGACATTACTCAGTGTTACAAGTAAATTAATCACAGAGCAGGTAAGGCTGGAAGGGACCACTGATGAGGACATCTGATCCAACAAGACTGTGTCCAGATGGTTCTGGAGTATCTCCAGTGAGGAGATTCCACAACCTCTCTGGGCAATCTGTCCCAGTGCGCAGTCAACTGCATGGTAAAGAAGTTCTTCCTCATATTCAGGTGGAACTTCCTGCACATCAGTTTCTGCCTATTGCCTCTTGTCCTATTGCTTGACATTATTAAGAAGAGTCTGGCTCCATCTTCTTGACACCCTCCCTTCAGATATTTATATACATTGATGAGGTTCCCTGTAAGCCTTCTTGAGGCTGAACAAGTCCAACTCCCTCAAGCCTTTCCTCACAGGAGAGATGCTCCGATATCCTCATTATATTCATAGCTCTTTGCTGAACCCAGTCCAGGAGCTCCATATATCTCTTGTCCTGAGGAGCCCAGAACTGGACACAGCACTCCAGATGTAGCCTCACTAGGGCTGAGTAGAGGGGCAAAATCATCTTCCTTGACCTGCTGGCAGTACTATTCCTAATGCACGCCTGGACACCAATGGCCTTCTTGGCCACAAGGACACACTGTTGGCTCATGTTCACCAGGATCCCCAGGTCCTTCTTCACAGAGCTGCTTTCCAGCAGGTCACTCCCAAACTGTGCTGGTGCATTCTACTCCAGGTGCAGGATCCTGTATTTGCCTGTCTTGAATTTCAGAGAGTTCTTCCCTGCCCATCTCTCCAACTTGCTGAGGTCCTTCAGAAGGGCTGCACAGCCCTCTGGGGTATCAGCCACTCCTCCCTGCTTTGTGTCATCAAGTAAACTTGCTGAGGAGGCATCTGCTCCTTCATCCAAGCCACTGATGAGTAAGTCACACAACACTGAACAGACTGCTAATTACAGGGAGATACCACTAGTTACAGGTTATCACAGATGACATTTGGCAAGGTTGCCCCCACACAGAGTTTGAAACCAAACCATGCTGAATCTCTACACCATGCCAGCCTAGTCTCTTAGGAACACATTAGAGCTGAGTATAGGGAAACACACTGAAAGTACAGGCAATTCCCCACAGAATAGAGTATCTGATATTTAGCACACAAAGTTGAACTTTGAGATACAAAGTTACAACTTTGTGGTAAGATTGATAGAAATACTTGCATTACTGAGTAACCTCTCATATGAACTGGCTGGACCTGAATACCTGATACAGTTACCGACCCAAATGGTGCAGAGTAGTAAACTACATCCATCTCATGAAAAGCACAAAGCACCAATGGAAGAAAAAACATTTTTGCAATGCAATTTTATATTATTTCTGTGGGACCTACTGATGAAGAAATATTTTTTTTTAAAAAGGTAATATGGTAGGAATTTAAATCTATGTATATTTTAATTAATAAACTCCTATAGCGCATACAAAACTAAATGGCCCAGTCAAGACCTCTGAAAACTAATCTAGACACAAGAAGAGGAGTACTCTGCATAGTAAAACTTCTCAGGCTTTTAAAAGAAACACTTTGGAGAGTTCTTTTTTTTTTTCCTGATATGGCACATGAGAGTGCTTTCACTGAAGTAATTCTTTTATAAAAAGATAAAACATATTTTAAAGCTAATTGTCAGACACCTTCACACTTCTAAGAGTGACTGATTCCACTCAAAGATTTCTTACTACATGCAAATGAGTCACTATTCACCTCAGCAATCTCCATGTCAGTAAAAAGCTTATCTGAGCAAGTTTCATACATGCTTTGATATTTGCAGGATTAGCAGTTAACTGACACATGGGTCAAACAGCTATTAAAAAAAATAAAGAAAAAACAAACAAAAAAAAAGGTTCAAAAAAAGTTTATTATCTACCTAGAGCAACAGAAAAAAAAGATGCAAGATACTAATATTTACTTCAGGACCTCTTCCCCTGATCAAGCATGCTAATGGAAGTTTACATGCCAATTATCCTAAGCATTAATATAACAATAAAACAACCCATCTGAAAGAGTTATGACTGTGCAATTAACACCAAACCATTTTTTACAGGTATTAAGTTCACTAAAAACATTGGTAAATGAGATACTTACACACAGGGAGCTTTAAATAGGAGAGCTTTCCAATTTCCCTGAAACATCACCTTAGCTAGTGACTACTAGCTAGACACTGTCATGAGTCAGTTCCACCCAATCTGATAATAAGTCAAGGTTAGTGCATTGTAGTAGCAAAACATCGTAAGAAAATGAGTCAATGTGTTGGTTTTGGGTACATCCTGTTGAGATCAGGAAAGGCAAATGTGAAAAAAGGGGAGCAGAAAGATTCCACCCCAAATTACCACGTGGCAGGGTAGCCACTCATTGCACCATACCCACAATATTGTACTTTTTCAAGGGAAACCTATTGAAGTAAAAGCAATCACCAATTATATGACTGTTTTTCCATTAAAATTACTTCTTTTAAAATCTCTTAGAGCATTATTTTAATAGATTTTTTTCAGCTTTAGATTCCCATCTTTTAAGCATCATCCTCTCAAAGACAAGGGAAGTAAGGAAAATGCACAGAAAAAGGGCAAGAGAGAAATTTTAATCAAGTGTTTAAAATGTCTATCCTGTTAAGTTAAAGGAAATTAGAAATTTTTTTTTCTATCTTCAGCTATTTTATCCTTCGCAGCACGTAGTTTTGCATGTTGTCAAAACAGCCCTTATCAAAATATTTGCAGTCTAACAGGCATGTTGACCCTGTCCAGCTTGAAGGAAAGAAGGAGTGAGTTGACTTGTGTGCAACACAAAAGTCAAGACACTAAGTATGCCTGAAAAGGAAACTGAAGAAAAAAAACTGTAATCAGTTTCGAAATAACAAGGGGATCGGATCTTCTTCACCTCAAAGAGCACTTGTATCGTAGTTAAGATCTTACTGGGCAAGTAGAAACAGAGAATTCCCCCTGATCTCTTACGCTCAGCTTTCCACACATTTTTGTCAGTATTGCATGAAGTCTCTGTCAGTTAAATCCCTCTCCAGAGCTGCTGCACAACTCCAGTCTTCAGGTTTCACCTTTTTCTACCACAGCCACCAGTTAAGGAGGACACTCTTGCAAAGAGCTGCAGGTTCCTCCAGTGACCTACTCTGACAGCACGTGGTTAAGCCCTGCAAAACATTGTTTGCCATCCATTACCTATTTCCCTACAGCACGGGAAAGTATTTGGAGAGAAAACACAGATTGTCAGAACGGTCATGAATTAAGAATCAACAGTTTACCAAGAAAGGAAATCTCACAGAAAATGGAGTGAGATTTAGAACATTATACATGAAATGAGCACTGTTTTACATATTTCAGTGACACTGTTTATCAAGCCATGGTATGTGTTTATATGGAACTAGTTTAATCCCAAATGGAAAGGGAAATGTGAGGTACTTGTAAACATCATTAACACTACAGACTGCAGCATAATGGTTATAGACTTCATAACAACAATAGTGATTCTGACCAAAAGAGCTTTTATTTTCAGACCAGGCCAAGTTAAGAGCATATCTTTGCCTCACAGCAACATAAATATTGCATGTGCATTCCTGTATTTAGCCATCCCAAGCACAACAGATTAAAAGAAGCAGTTAGATACTGTTTGTAAAAGAGCAGTTCTCTTGACCTTAGCATAAAAATAAACCAAAAGAAGCCATGGTGGAGAAGCAGAGGAGATGAGTTTTCCTCTTCCAGTCATTTAATCCTTTGTTTCCTCTTTTCCCGGTACAAGCCCTGACAAAGGCAGTATAATACTATCCCATCATTTTAAGTGCAGGCTCTCAATTGTTTTGGTAATGAGGTATAAATATGCCAAGGGATCAGGGAATCCTAGGAACTGAAACACACATATGAGGTTTTTCCACCTATCTTCTCTAATTAGCAACTCTTAATGGGCCAACAGCACACCATTTCAGAACAGTGAGAACCTACAGTACAAAAACATAATCCCCTGAAGTGAAGGAGGGATACCAAAATGGCCAGCCCTTCAGGGCTGAAATTAAAATGTGACCCATCGTGAGTTGAAGTAACACACAGTGGACAGATTTCTGTGGCAAGTAGGCAGCTGGAAACCCTTCCACCTGCAAGATGACCCTGCCAAAGCCCAGGAATGTTCACCTTTAACAAACTGACACGGTAGCCTTCTCCTACCCCCACCATTCTCCAGCAGTGGGGACGGAAACACATGGAAGCCAGAGCCGATCCCCTGCACCACCAATCTTTCACTATGCGGCATTATCTAAGAAACATATCCCAGGTCCATAAATTAGAGTAAACCCTAGGCTGCCCTGAATTACGAGTATTAAAGACACTAAAGGCACAAGAGGAGTTTGCTGTCTGGAGTTCTGACTATCCATCCACATGGTACATCTGCTCCTCCAGTCAAATATGTCTCAGTGGCAGGAAAGCACTTTATATCAATCACACTCATTTTAAAATACTTGAAAGAATGCTTATTATCAACTACTACTAATTTGAAAAAACTGCATTCAAACCAGTGAATTTTACATTAAAAAATAAAGGCAATAAAGCCACACTCCTTTTCAGAAAGCCAACAAGTGAAAAAACAGCATGTCTCCAACTTTAATTTTCAGTTTCACTACTGACACTAGGAAGTTCTGATTTAGTTGTCAAAATGCTGCTGTCAGATCTGGTTTTGGTAACTGCTGGAAGCTTGCTTGTGTACAGGGCACAACCTATCTTAGATCCCTCAGTGGAGCAAAAACAATTCTTCATTTACTTGATTCTTTGTACTTCTCCAGTTTTCCATTTGCTAATGCTGGCCCAGCATGGAGGATATTTTATTCTGGGGTAACAGCACTGTTCCTATATCACAAGTAACTACCCTTTGGACCAACAACCCAGAGGAGAGACTGAAGACAGCTAAACAGGAACTCCTGTGCCCAAGAGTGCCAGATACCACAATCTCTCTACAGCTCCAGAGGGAGAGGTTACATTATGTACTGCTGTAGTTCTGTGAGCAAGCAGCACAAGGTGATTGTCCATACATCATCCACACCGGGGGCCAACCACGCTCACAAAAGCTCCAGCACTTCCATCAGGGTGTCCCTGCTGTGGAAATCAAGGTGAAAGAGCTGGCGCCTGTTTAGTTCCCATCTAATACAGGTCAGAAGGTATGTGAACCACAGCTGATGTTTCATGGCTTGGAAATACTCCTGGGTCTCTTGCCTCATTGCAGGAATTTCCTTTGTAGTCCATGCTTGTGTACCCAGTTTACTCATAGTTTCAGTCCTGTATTCTCCCTAAATACACTTCACATTTCTTTTTTTTTGGTCTAACTTCCTAATCACATCCCTTAGTTCATCACCTTGACTTTCTGTTCCTTGCCTACAGGTATGATTACTCCTGCCCACTGTTTTTAACTTCCATCAAAAGCACAAATTTGAAGTAAGCATCACAGAAGGACATTTGATTTGCTGAAGAAACTGTCCTTTTCAGTCACTGAAAATTCTGTCAAAGGCAATCACATCATATATTTACTTTCCTAAAGTGATGAGTTGCATCATTACCAATGACAAGAAGCTGAAATCTGCAATGGGGTGGGAGGGGTGGGTAGGGAGAGAATTTTTTAAAACTAAAAAACCCAACACACTTGCTTTTAAGGTTTTCTTCTGGAGATGACTGAAAATGCATTGTGCCAAAAGGCATCTGATACTAGGTGAATTAGCTCACTACGCTGTCTCCATTTCAGTGCCTCATTGTCAACAGAAGCAAGACTTTCATCAGAGAAAATATTAAGAAATGTCAAGAAACATCTCAAAGCAGAGACTGTCAAAAGAATTCTTTATGAATGAAGGCTGCTCACATGAGTCAGGTTGTAAGGTATTCAGATGCCAGGACAGGAGAAAACATACACACATACTCTGAACACTTCCCACTCAGAAAAAAACAAATAAAATTATTTCATAAATGCACTTGGATCTATACCATAAACTCTTAGAAGCAAATATGACTGGCAAAACTCTAAACCAATTATCAGGAGTAACAAAATATATGTATATGCTGCACATTTTCAATGCATCAGACACAAAAGCACATTTTATAGTCCAACAAATAACAAAACCCAGGTACCAGCTATGTAGTTGAAAATAGAAGATAAACAGAACCTGAACAGACATGGATTTGAATTTGTCTAGAAAAGCACTGCCCTTGTTTTATCACAACTGTTTGAGAGGTGATAAATATTTAAATATCATTAGCAAAAAGCCATTATTTAACCAACAGTTACAAAATCATATTCTGAATGTAAAATCTTTGAGACAAAATAATTCTGTTCTAACATGGCAAACATTTAGTGACTAATGAACATACAAAGCAGCACTAGAACACTTCACACTCTGCAAAGTTTAGAATAATATTATTCTGCTTCAGTAAGAATCTAGAAGTAAAAAATGAGATATTTAACAAGCTATGCAGGATTTATTACCTTTGAGATGTTACTCTAATTTGCAAGATATAATCAGGTTTTCAAGGAACAATGCTAAAATGTAATAAAGAATCCTGATCTCATTCCTTAGCAACTCCTTCCATTTAATCATAAAAACAAGATAAATCCAGTTTGCCAAAAATGAAAAGATGGACGAGGCAGATAGGAAACAAATCAGTTAAGTACAGGCACCAGAAACTACAGTATGAGATGGCATACAAATCCTGCGGTTGACAGAGATAAATCTGTCAGATAAATACAGAAGAATTAGAACTGACTGTAAAACTAAGGTTTGAGCAGAAGCCAGCACCAGTGCACAACAGGAAGAATGAAGCAGAGACATTTCAGACTTGTCTCTACTTTGAAAATCCCCTAGCTTTATTGATTTGTGTCACCACTTCATCATAATTTTTACAATAACAGACTTCAGAAAATACCATGTTTCTATAAACTGGGATTTTGAGAACAGACATTTTGTCTATGCATTCTGAAAAATAACATGATTCCAGTGCTCCTGTGAAATATCACACATAGCAAGTTCAAAGGAGACCTTACATAACATACAATAAGCAAATGCATAACTTGCTGTGAACACAAACTTCATTTCTGGCAAGGGATAATAGTGCAGTTTCCCTGTAGCACAAAATAAGGTAGTCCTGCCTTATCAAATAAGGCCAATATTTTATGTGTCAACCGTGCTATGCAGATCAGGAGTAATACAGAAATTAATTATTAATGAAATTATTTGTGAGCCTGTGGCACTTTTTTTCCTCCTTTTCTTGAGAGAGCAACAAGGTCAGAGAGTTTTGGACAGCAGCTGTTGCTAGAGACTGCCACAGAGGTGTTTTTCCACTGCTTGAAGACCACCACAATGAACCATCCTCCATCCAGCTCTTTTCCTGCTGAGCCTGCACAGGCAGCAGTGCACTTATCAGCCAGTCCTCACTCCCTCTCACACATGAAGTGTAAATAACTATTCCTCTATGACTCAGAGAGCAAGAGGCCAGAAAATAACAAAGCAAGGAAGTTACCAACAAATTACAGACATTCAAAAATGTTTTTCTTTTAATACGCTTAACCATCACACAGAATAGAACACAGTGGCTACCATATTTACTATCTCATTTTGCCACCCTATAATGCCTAAGGACAAAGACCTAAAAGATTAAACATCTGAAACAGTTTCTATCAATACAGCCTGTTGATCAAAGGAGATGAAGGGAATTTAAGAAAGGCTCATGAACAATTATTTGGCAAAAGGGGAAAACCATCATGGCATGCAAAAAGGCGTGAAACACCGAATGTTTATGTTGATACGCCTGACGTGATTACAAATGAAGGTTATGCATTCAGCATTTTCTACCTCCTCCTAAACATCACAGTTTTGTCACAAGCAATGAGGCATCACAAGCTCAGCGTTTCAGCACACCAGAGGGACTAATTAAGACAGCACTGTGTAATCCATGCGCTTGCCAGACCAAAACAAGCACCTCTGTATTGGATGGTTTCTTCAAGGAGCCTTCAGGTGGAGGACCCATTTATGAGCGTCTTTGCCCACAACTGACTGCAGCATGACCAGGTGACAAAAAGCAGCACTAAACATAAGCATTATTTCACAAATATTTAAAAGGTCAAAAACTGCGCAATAGCATTAGCAGATCTACTGAAACATAAATGTGTCACATAAAGAGTAAATGCACTCCTACTCAACTACCTCAATTTATTATTTGAAGCAACAGTCTTCTGATTATTGCAATATTTAATTCAGCCTCAGAAGAGAGGAAAAAAACCCCAGCATGTGCCAAGTTTGTTATGTGGTGAAATTCCTCCCTATACTAGAGATAATCTTTAATTCAGTTCGATGTACTGTTTTCATTACAACAAGCTTACTTCCAGCATAATCATAACAGGTAAGGATTATGTTAAACCACATTCTCAGCCGATGGCCCAGCATTTCTTTAAGTGATGCCATGACCTTCTCCAAATAAATTAACCTGTCCAGTATAAATGTTGACATGCCATATCAAAAAAGAGAGCCACACTGTAAATAAAGTGTTACAGAAATACGTGTCAGCAGTGACTTGGCAAAGGTTTAAGACTGATGCAAATATTTCATTTCTGGCATGAAAAACAGAAGAAAGCTGCAGGTGTGAAGAATGCTTCCGTGAAGGGGAAATAGGGCAGGCTGACACCTTAGCACTCAGCCAGATATTGTATTTGATGAGAATGCAGAAAATGGGTTAAAACCTTTGAAGCTATTACTTTTTAGAAAGTGAAGCAGGAAGACGATACAGAAGAAGAACAGTTTCCTACAGAGTTTGCTCTAGGGTGCTTATACATGTTTGTTTATGTGTGTGTGCACGCACATACATTTGTCTGCACACACATGTATACACGTGCATTTGTGTGTGTACAGAAAATATCACTGACTAATCATTTAAAACAGCTTGCAGCAAAAAATACAGTAGCTTCCATTCTCTCCAATACATACTTCAAAGAACAAGAAATAAAGGCTGCTCAAAAACATTATAGAAAAGTACAAGCTTGTGTCTTCCCACTCTCCCTAACACACTAGAAAGGCAGAAGGAAAACACAAAGTTTAAGTATTTACAGCACATTTGGCAAAAATACAGAACTTTCATATTAGACAAAATTCAGGCTAACACAGCACAGCAAATACTCACATTAGACTCTACGCAAAAGATCCTAGAAAAACAAATAATAGATCTGAAGCACCATTATTAGTGAGAAGTGTTAGACACACAGCCCAGCCTTTTGCCTTAGGAGTTCAGGGGAATGCTGATGGCCCTTTCCATTGTTTCCTCTTGTGGCTTTTTGCAGAGGAAAAGGATCCACCAAGGAAGTCAAGAAGCTGTTGGCAAGGTCACCCAGAGACCTGTGGGCAGACACCTACACCATCACCCTACAGTTCCCAGGGGAAGTCCATGGTGTAGGATGGAGATAAAAGCTGAGGAGCAGAAAAGAAAGGCTGCCCAGCCTAGAATTACTCACTCAGGTTAAAACTTGAGGAACTACATGGGACAGGGTTTCCAGCTAGCAGCCCAAACCCAAACTGTTACAAAATCCCAAGGCTGAAGCTGAATGAATGCTCTAAAATCCAAACTGTTCTGTGCAGCACATGGCTATTACAGGTAAGTTAACAGACCACCTCAAACATGAAGGAAAACACAGAGCACACAGAGAAAAGATGCAGATACAGGATTTAAGAAAATTTTCACTCTGCATCTAATTTGGCTAAAAGGAGCTGGCCACCACTGACAGTCCCATCTGCTCTCTTGGTTGCTTGGTTCTTCCTCATGTGACCCAGAGCCCGTGGGCTCATGGCTACAGCATAGGGAGTAGGGAAGGAGGGAAACGCAAGGCAGATCAGCCAGTCCAAGTGAAAACTACTCCCTCCCACACACACCTTGACTAACTTTCTGGTGCAACAATTCTTTCAGTTGGACTCTCCCTCATGCCATGTGATCCTCAGGGCTTGTGTGCTAAAGTCATCAAAAAGACAGCTACAAGGACGTCCCTTTTTGGTACCAGCCTACAAGTGGCATCAGATAATGTGAAATCACAAACCGAGAACACACCACCTCTTGCTCCTCTCCCAGAGCCAAGTCAATGTGCTAAGGACCATACAGCTAACTGGGAATTAGCACCTGCAGAACGGACTCCAGTTATTCCCCTTCTGACCTGGAAAGGCTGGCAGTTGTCTCATCATCCCAGCCAAATGAGGGAGGCACTTGCACACCACTTTCCAGTCTTGTAGAGTAACCAGTCATGTTTCTACAATCAGCTGGCACCTTGACACCTACAGACATCAACTGATGCAGGAAAAAGGGCAGGGCTGGAGGAGGGAAGGCACAGTGATCCATTTCCTCCATTCACTACCCCTGTCCTAGCTTGGCTGGGGTTTGCTTTCCTTGTCTCCTTAAACACCCAGGAGAAGGCAGCCTAAGTGGCATGTTAAATAGGATCAGACTGGACTACAGCTACCCAGCCCCCAGCACCAAAAAGGCAATGTGGGCTAGTCAAACTCCAAGTACTTCATCTCAGGCATGTCTTCCTCTTCAGCCTATAAATCCTGCCTGTACTTACCAGGCATGTCTAAATTTGCACTCATAGGACTGGGGAGTGTAGTGCACCTTTCATCCAAGACCAGAGAGCAAATCTGATGTGTTATCCCTATCAGCTTGTCCTTGGTGGCTTCTTCCACAGCAGGTGAGCTTTTCATAGATCACTATTTGGAGACAATTAATGCTTCTCCACAACAGCAAAACAGCCTTGTCATGAACATGGGGCATGTTGAGCAAATTTGTGAGGACAAGAAACTAAATTTTCATGTGGTGTAATATCTACAAGGGAAAGGAGCTGGCTATATTATCTGAAAAAAATATTCTAATTAACATTCTAATTGAAATAAAACAGTACATGTGAATAAATTATACTCTGAACTTTATCTCTGAAGAAAGGAGACTACTGATTTAATTTTTAGAAGCTACTTGCACACTTTTGATCACTGATTTGATATCCCTTGACAACATAATTATATAAAAATTTAATTAATTCTTTACATTAGGTGTAGAACAATTAATTGCTGAGCTTGGTCAGGCAATTTCTGCTATGGGAGGTCTCCTCTGGGATTTATTTACCATTGGTCAATAAAACTATTATTTCTAAATTCTTCTAAGATGTCTATTATTAGTGACTTGTACCAGAAACATTCTTGGATTCACTTCAGAGAATTGCAACTGGGCCTATTTCTGTTTTGTCTTCTGGGAAGCTCACAAGAACAATTTCTTCTTCTGGATAAGAAGTTCCTAACTATGGAAGTGAGAGGCATTAAATTTTAGAATATCAAGGGATTAAAATCATACTGTCCACGTATTCCTCCACACTCGTAAACCTGTTCTTTTAACAGCACGAGAGACACTTTACAGAATGAGCAGAGCTCTGAAACAAAACTGCATTACTAAAACTGCCCAGCCTCACAGAGCCTGTCCTTTTGAAGGAGAGTATTAAAAAACCCAAGTCCTTCCTGGTCTTAAGAATAGTCAAGTCCATTGTAATAATTGTGAAGTGTCTTCATTCCTATTTTCACCGAGACTTTTGGGTTCTGTTTTCACTGGGGTATCTTGTTGTTGAATTACCCATCAAAAAAAAAAAAAAAAAAAGGAAAATGGAGTTAAACAGCTGACATAAATGGCACACAACTAGAACTTAGCATCAGTAAATGGCCTCCCAAAAGATGTAGGAAAACAGTTTATGTGAATCATCCTGCTATTTTTTTCTATTAAAATGTTATCTATTCTAGAGATAGGAAAAAGGTATACCACCTCCAATTTTACTTGAACTGGGAAGCTCAATATTGCCTCCCTGGTGAAACACAGATCCAGAAGAGATTGTTGAAAATTGTGGAAGATATTTATCATTTAGTTATGGTAATACTGTGCCATACAACTTTGTAGACACACTTCTATAGAGGTTTAAACAGGATTTACAAAACACACGGCAGACCATTCTGGTGGAGGCTGTGACTCCCAAGGTCACTGACAGGGTTCCTGCCATTCCAGACACACGCATGAGAGTTTCCCACTGGCCCCCTGTGTGAGACACGGCACGTGCTGTGACAGCCTGGCCTCTGGCAGGCCCTGTCCCCACACACATCCACAGGGCTGGGCTGTGCGGGGCACAGAGCCCACCAGCGGCACTGAGGGCACCAGTACGGCCCCTTCTACATGGGGAAAAAAAATCCGTGGGAGTTTTCAGTCTTATTTTTCACCCAAGTATTTGCATAACTGTCGAGATTACAGAACAGTGCCGGCAGTTGCAAAACATTTTCTCATACAAATATTTTTAAGTTGTTTGTGAACATTACCCCAACATTACTGCATTGTCACTGCTGCAAAAATCTTTTCCATCACTATACAGGTTTTTGCTGTTACCATTTAAACTCTAAATATTTCCTTTTTCCATTGACTTTTGCATACTTGGTCTCTTATGGAATAATACTTATCTTTCACAATAAAGAACTAACTGGGAGAAGCTGGGGGACCTCAAAATTTTGTAATATCAGGTTGGACGGGAAATGAGGTTTGTTTTATCAAATGATCTTATTTTTGGTCCAATGGGGAAGATGAATGAGGGGTTTCTATGAGACTGAGAGGTTTTCTTAATCTCATCAGCTTATATGAATTTAAATGTACTTTGCTGAAGTAGGCAACACCAATCCAAATGAAAATTAAGGTAGCACTGCTACAAGAGTTCTAATTTCAGGAAATATCTGTAACATTTCCAATGAAAGTTCTGGGTATCTTGTTGCTGAAAGGCTTTTCTTTTTCTCAAAAAAGAAAAAAAATATAAATATACAAAACTTTCAAAGACTTTCAAAGATCAAGACACAAATATTAGGAGCTGTTTTTACCCAGGTTTTCCTAAGTCATAACCTGTTTCTATCTTGATTTGCCCAGAACTGCAAACCCCACCGTGCCACATACCTATCTTAATCAAAAATGTAACCACTGACCATTCCAAAGGTAGAAGGAGCAGATCATAACAGCATAACATTACCTTAACAGATGAAGTATCTATTCTACCCAAATGCATTTCTCATCAGCAGTGAAAAACTGAACAATACATAAAAAAAAGTTTGTTAAAACACCGAAGATGTGCTTACCATTAAGCGTATCACAAACTTCTCCCTTGTACTACTAATGCTATTCAAAGACCAGAAATTACTTACTTAAAAATTACTCTCTGTTTTTGTATAAATGCACTTCGATTTTACTCCAATCCTCTTTGATTTTTCAACTCTTCCTACGCATCTATAACACAGAGAGCAGCCATTTGAGAGAGTGCAGTAACCTTGCTTCCTGCTGCAGCTGTACTCTGGCTACCCAGAGGTGCAGCAGAGCTCCCTGTTACCCCCAAAATTTCTCAGTAGGCATCTGTTTTGCCAGTCTTACAGTTGCCTGTAGCTCAGATTAGTTGTTAACTGCGCCTACATGCACCTCCTACCTCTCAAACCACTTCTGTTTCTCCTGCTTTGGCAAAGTCTATCCAAGTCCCTTTTTTTCAGCTCAAGGACTGATGAAGTAAGGTCAACTTTTCCCCCTTTCTTGATTCGAAAGATGGAGGTGCGGCATAACAGGTCCAAGGCTTGTTTATCTATCTTCCTACACCTGCAGTCAGGCCTGAGGAGGTAAGGACTGGATGGGGAGAGGAGAACGGGGCAGAAATGAAGATAGTTGCTTTTCATACAACAGAGTAAGAACTCCATTTTCCAAAGTAGCTTAGATCAGCTGTTCTCCCTCTAGTCCATGAACAAATGTGACATAATACCTGAATCAGAGAGGCACCTTCACCTTTCTCCTTTCATCTATAGGGATGGCTGAAATTCATGGGAAGCCTGGAGCATCCTTTACTACAGCAAAACTTCTGGCTTCTGCAAAGAAGCAACACCTGATAGTTCACCAAGAGGGTAACACCGATTTCCATGCACAATTATTTCCTTCCACCTAGCATTCTACTCAGCTCATTTCTGTATTCACAGATGGGAAACAACTTGAGGTATGCATATTTCTTTTCGGGCATGGTAGTACAACTTCATTCAAAAATTCGTTTGTGAAAGGACGGCAATCAGATGGCAAAAAGATCTCCCAGATACTGTGCACATGACCACATGCTGTAGCCTTTTTACAGGTAAACTGAAAGATTGGAAAGATCAAGTTCTTCATAAGCACTTAAAGTTGTTCTGCCAGTGACACTTTCCTCAGCACTTAGAGGATGCCATAGTGCTGAAAGCACTTCAGTTCAGCCCTTATTATTCTTGCTATGCAAGGATGAATGTAAGACATGTTATTCCCCATTTGGAGATGAATGGATCTAGAGTACAGGAAACTTTAGGCTTCTGTAATAGCAAGACTCTGATGGCCTGGGTTATGTAACAATAATACCTCCAAATTTAAAAATGCGCCTTGCATGTCATAACCACGAAATTTTAATGCATTGCTATGATCATAAAGATTTTTATGATATTAAGTCAAATGACATTTTAAGGAATTAGCCAGTGCATTACAGGATATGACTTTATATTCAGTTGTAAAGCACTGATGTATTCTGGAGTAAGGATAGATTTGAGAGACTTAATTTTGGGCTTAGGAGACACAAAACTAGCAATCAGAAGCTTGCAATGCTTTGTCACTGCCACACTGTTATTTTTTAGCAAGTTCCCTTGTTTATTAGCTCCGTGTGCTCTAACAGGAGCACCTGCCAAAAGGAGTTGACACATTTGTGAACAAGCAGGAATAATTTTCCTAGTGATTCCTGATAAATGAACAACACCTATACAACCAGCATGGATGAGTGGCCTAAAGCCACTTCCAGAATTCATACGGTTCACTGTTCAATCCACTGGGCACAGAGAACAGCGTGGGTGAGACCAGACAAACATTACAAGTCACGTTTTTTTGTTAAAGTGCTACCCATGGCAGGAATATCCACAGCTCTGGGAAAGTGAAGCATGTAACACAAAACTATCTGTTTTCCTCTGTAATGCATTTTAACATGTGGGACACATGGAAATCACAAGGCAGCTTTATTTTCTTGTAAACACTTATCTATATCACTCATGAATATACCAAGAGACTCCATGGCATCTCCTATGTTTCCATAATGAAAACAGATAGGTCTTAGGAAAAGGTATAAAGATGGATGGTGTGTGGTACCTTTTTCTGCCAGGAATATTTTATTATTATTATTTCTAGTATAAATGCAAAGCAGTTGTTCAATGCCCACAAAATAAAAAATCATTTCGCTTGTAAAACAATTGTATGTACATCTGATTAGAAAATTGGACGGAAAAACACTTTCCATCAATACATAGGAAAATAAATGGGTTTTGGAACATACCCTGCAGAAATTGGATGGAAGACATGCAAGAATAATTACAAATATGTACGATGCAAATCAAGTTGAAATATATGTTAGAAAGCATATTGTATTTTTAATAATTTCCTTTACATTAATATCATACATGCTTAATATTGCAGAAATGGTCCAAGCAAAGTATCAACATAATGAAACTGAGACTGCTAACATGACTGAAAATGAAGTATTTTTGTAGTCTCATTTTTAGTATTGAATTTTAAAATACCAGCTTTACATTTCAATTAATAATAATAAAAGAAAAAAAAAAAAAAACCAAGATAGAAGTTTAGTATTCCCCTGGTTGGTGTCTGACTGAATTTGGTTTCAAAAAAAAAAATCCACTTGCCTTTTTAAAAAGGCTGGGGGCAGGGCATTACAGTCCCTGGTCCCATCCCTGCTTCTCCAAAAAAGTACGGATGGGAAGAAGTCACTGGATAACATTCTGTATAATAAATCACAGAATGGTTTGGGTTGGAAGGGGACTTCAAAAGTCATCCACAGGCAGGGACACCTTCTACTAGACCAGGTTGCTCAGAGCTACATCTGACCTAACCTTGAACACCTTCAAGGACGAGGCATCCACAACTTCTCTGGGCAACCTGTTCCAATGCCTCACTACCCTCAGAGTAAAGAATTTTTTCTAATATCTAATCTAAATCTACTCTCAATTTTAACCTTTGCCCCCTTGTCCTGTCACTACAAGCTCTTGTAAAAATCATAATATAATCCACGCACCTTGAAATTTAGGATAGAGATCTTCAAGAAAATAATGTAGTTAAAATTGGGATTCTATGAGGACAGACAGCTGACAGAGGCAGAATTAGACTAACACCTACATTCTGATCCAGAAAACACCAAGAAGAAAAATGGAAGGGAAAGTATACGAAGAGGAAGGCCGACAATAATTACATATGATGCAGTATCATTGAGTCCTGCCATTTTCTTCACATACTGCTATAAATCACGGGAAAGTTGAGAAGGCACGTTGCTCTCCCCTCCCCCAGGCACACATCTCACGGAAGGATGCAGACCAAAAGAGACAGGTTAGTGTTGAACAGAAGCAGGATAGAGCAGAACTGCCAACATTAAAATACATCTGTACATGAGAAGCTTTGTTTCAAAATACAACACCAAATATATTATCTACACCCAAAACTCTGCTGCGGTCTCAGAACATGAAAAAAATGGGAGAAAAAACTGATTCCTTTCTAGATTTGTTTTCTTTCCCTCCCCTTCCCTTCAAATAATGATACAGACTCAAAGGAATCTTCCTGGTATCACTCAATTGAAAAACCTGTAATTTTTTGCTTATATTGTTCAGGTGTAAAAAAATACTCCTAAGGGAAAAAAGTATTACACAACTGAATATGTCATTTTAGAACAGACTTTAGAATAGACTGCCACAAACGTATTTATACATTCCACCTCTATCACCTGTAACACTAATGAACACTGACTGTTGTGACAAGTGCACAATATATACAATATTTAGAGAAAAATTCAGTCAAGTCCTAAAGAACACACACAATCATCCACCACCTGTACATGAATACACACGTGAGGAGAATTTTCCCCAACATTACTGTACGGCTCACAGTTTAGATTTGTTTTTAAAGTAACAATGGCTAGAGAAGAAAAAGGGATCCCTGTTTCCCCTGGAACGAGTTAGAAAGGCTCTGAGCAATGACACAATTCTAACATGGTAGCCAAGTTTAGTTCAGGTTTAATCTGCCACAACTTCTGTGTCAGGCTGCAGGGCTGAACCCTTCAGCACTGCCTCGGATCATCTGCCCAACACTTTCTATAAACATGTGATCTCAGTATTCTTACAATTTGCAAGGCAGTAATTCACTTGGAACATTTTTGCTCCGTTGTTAAAGAGTTCAGGAGAGGCTGAAGGCAGAACCTGGTGTTATTTGTTTGTTGGTAGCATAAACAACTCTGGTTCTATAGCCCTCACAACACTGAAGTTCCAAGAGTTCATGTATACACACACAGCACTGAGATTTGTGGGTTTAATTTTCTGTCATGCATCTGTTGGGACAGTGGAAGGCTTGAGGGTTTTGACATTAAAAGACTGACCTAATTAAAGCTGAATCACTCTTCCCAGGTACAGAGTAGCCAAGTTTTGAAGCACCACACCCCACCATATCATGAGGGTGGAAGCAGACTGGAACCTTGGAACATCTGCTGACAAGTTTATACCTGAGAAATAACTCATTTGACATAGGATGGCAAGTACGCAGTATCCTTGAGAAAATTCAAATTGAGAAGCATTAGTCAAACTCTCTTAGCCAAATATATATTTATGTATTAATATGAAAACTACTTACATATGAACTTTTAGATCCTATTTCTATGCCTTGTTCCTTTGGTTTCAGTCTTTTTTTATCTCCTCCACATTTTTGTATTCCTGCTTTACATAACCTTAAGTACTTTGTTTGAAAACACTGTATTGTGTACTGCATTCAATATTCAGTTCACTATTTGCCTCCTGCTACTAACATAGGAAAAGACAGTGCATAATGAACATTTATGCAAAATCTACCATAATAATTTAGGGGTTGTATTACTTCTTCTTCAATATATATTTTAATGGTAAGAAATGGCACTAAAACTTTTTTCTAGCATTAGCATATGGCACTTCTTAATGTAGAAAAAATATTCTAATTTTCACAGAAATAACATATATATATATAGACATACATACATATATGCTGATCCCATGATAAATAAGAAGATACATTTTGAAAAGAGGACTACCTGTTCTTCCTTGACTATATTGCCAATGTTTCACGCTATCACATATTTCTTGACTTCATTCTTTCTCTATAATATGCTACAGATTGTACCAATCTCACCTCTTTGATTTTTCTGAGTAGCCCATATACCAATATGCATGTGTGTCACTGGACTATTAAATGAAGTATTTAATATATTTTTCCTTATGCTACTGCTCACTTTTTGCAGTTATCAGATAACTTTCCACTTTAGTTTCCACTGAATTTCTCTTTTAGGATTGCAGGTACTAATACAGTTCCTCAGGATTGGAGCTCGTATAACAAATGCAAATTCTCTTTAAAAAAATTTTGTTATCCTGAATTTGGAAAGTTCACAGAACCACTTCAATGGACAACACAATTAGAAAATAGCCCTACCTTGAGATTTCTGTAAATGTACTCCATAAAAAATCCAGAAGCAGAACTAAAGCATGTGACTTTATTCCAGTTTCTCCATCTATAAAATCAGGTAATTATATTTAACTACTTCACTGAATACTCTTAAGCTCTTATTATATATAAAACCTGTGAAGCTTTTAAAACTGTCAAGACATGACAGAACTGGAATCAGAATAGAGGGGCTCCATTATTCTCCCAGTTAGAATTAAACACAGAAGTTCAGGGATTTATACATTATGAAGGCTCAAAGAAAATACATTTTAGCTTTTTTGCTAAGCTCACTATCTTAAAGAACCTCTCTACTTAAGGCTTATTTCCACCCTTTAATCTTGTGACTCTTTTTTGAACCTTCATCTATTTTCTTCTTTACTTGTGGACACCAGAACTAGAGAAAACAATCCAGCTGCAGACCTCTCAGTGTTAGAGTGTCATCTCCCTTCCCATTCCCACTTTCTGGGTTGTGTACCCAGGGGTCATGTCAGCCATACATGTTTTACACAGGATGGAGTCTATTTCTCTAAAAGATGCCCTATGTCTTCGTCCCTTTCTGCATAATGTTTCATTTGCTATGTTAAAGCAACAATCTTGTTATCACCAGTTTTACAAGCATAATCACCCAGCAATTTGTTCTAGTCATTACTATTTTCTTAATCTTTGACTACTCTATAAAGTTTTTAAGTGATTACTTTTACATGATAAAAAATATGATTTTACATAGATAAAAAGGAAAATGTTCAAGTGTGGCAACCTACTGGTACACACAGATACTCAAGGACCTCAAACATATTAATCTTCCTTTAGGGTCTGGTTCAGCTGCTGCATGTCCTCACTGTGCATCATTCTTGATTCTTCATGAAAATGCCAAATAGCACCAACGGAATAACCTTACAGAAGTCTGAGTGTGTATTTTCACACTGATTCTTTGTCAACAGCCCACTGTATAAGCTGCTCAAAAACATGGCAAAGGTAATAATCTTACAAGGTCTACTTTAAAGAAACTCATGCAGACAAGGATTAGCAATATCCTGTAATTCTCCTCTGTCATTTATTTCCCAGGCCCTACATGAGTTATTCCATCATTTTACCTGGATCAGAATCCAGGCTTGTAACTACCTCGGTTATCTGGTCTACAACACTGGTGCTGTCCTCCTGATACAGTGTCCAACATTAACTCTTTTGTCAACTCTGGATTAAATTACACCTTCAGACTTTGAAACAGACATGCTGATTACTGGACTTCCAACTAAGTACCTTTTGCCCCAGACTGTATACCTCTGGGAGGCAACATTTTTTTTCACACCATTCTGCATTTTAAACAAAACACACCCTTCCTATCCAACCATCAAGCTGCTCTCAAGCAGGAAAATCAAATACAATCAACAATACATGCTTTTCCTTCTCACCCAGAATAACTGCAACACCAATATTCTTCCCACTGCAGGCTTGGTTTATTCCATTTATACATATCTGATTGCAACACAGACCAATAAAAATGATAACTGGACAAACATAAGAAGGAGATGCTTTCATTTGTTTGTACAACTATGAAAAACTAGAAGCATTTCTGCTGAAGGAATGTGAATGTCAAAATTGAGATAGAAGACTTTGTTTAAAATATGTATAAGGAAATGTAAGAGACAAATAGGCTGTTATTTTTCCATCTGAATTACTGGAGGTACAATAAATAACCAGGCAGAAAATTCATCTCCCCTGCTCTGTGACGTTTCAGCTTCTCAGAGAAATAAAGGTTCAAATGGATCAGCTCTGGTACCTAAAGTAGCCAATCTTTTGTGCTGGCTTGCATCAACACTTTAAAAATGTGAAAAACAAATAAATCCTAGCACAAATATTGATCAATCCCTCTGCCAAGCTGATGCTGCTCAGAAACATGTACATTGAAACGCACTGCTTCTGAGGGTCCTCTTGGATATTTATGCTGCAGATAATCAGGAGTTTTGTTTTATTGTTGAGTGGGTTTTGTTGCTGGGGACTGGGATGGAGGGTCAGGGAAGAGAAGGGGGAAGGAGGGAGATTTCATGCCTATAAAGCGCAATTGAAGATCAGACTAAAGCTCATTTAAAGACTTCCAGTAAGGAACTGTGACCAAGGCTTAAAACACACTAAAGAAGCAGCTTCATCTTGAACTTTGGGAGCAGCTGTGCTCTCATTCCCCTTCCCCCAACACAGGAAACAGACCTAGAAACAAAAATAAGACAGGAATGCTCCTGTGCAAGCTAATGTTGTTGGCTTCTTAAACATCCACTACCCTTGTGCCAAAAAAAATGAAACCCAGGACGATTTAACACTTCAAAGGATAGTGAGGCACTGCTTTAAACACAGAATTTTCTACCAAAGACAGATATTCTTTCATTTTGTAAATAAACTGGAAGAATGTTACCATGAGTGCATGTCAAGACAGATTTTATTTATATTCCTGTACTACTTATGCACAAACACACTATTGCATATTACACTTCTACCCATTTTAGACTACAATTAATGCTGTAGCACTGTTATCTCCCATCAGGAAAAAAAAAAAAAAAAGCAGCAGTTGAATCTTTTGATATCTTCCAAAACATTCTATTACAACATGCAGTTTGAAAGCTTAATGCTACAGAGAAATGTTTGACAAAGAAATTCTGTCCTTATTAAGCAATGATACATAATTATATGTTCAAGGAGAATGTGAATAACATCTTGCCAAAGGAATGTACGGCCACATATGCTCCTCACAGTATTTCCAACTACAAATTATAGTTATGCTTTCGCTTGTATTATTAAGAACTTGGCCTTTGTTCAGTGTATTTTCTGAACAAAGGTAAAGAGAAGGGAAAGAAAGTGACTGGTAGACTACATTCTCTGTCTAACTTTAAAAGAAAAAACCAAACCAACAACTTTTATCTAATGTTGACGAGGACAAATCATCTCTGTGGCTTGCTCTGCTTCACTCACCACAAGCAACTCATGTTTTCAACACTTAATTTAATATTTTGCAGGCTAATGGAAACTTTACATAATGCGTTCTCACTCATAAAGCTAAAATGTCAACGCAAATAGGATTGAGATCTTGATATGGAGAGAAAGCAAATGTTATCTTTTCAAAATCTTCAGCCTTACAAACACGATGTGGAGGATGGGATGAGCACTGATATGAAAAAAAAAGGAGGGGGAAATAATCTTACTTATTTTAGAAGTGTCTGCATCTCTTTCAGAGCACAGCACCCCCAGCCATACCTCTCTCAAGCGTGTTTAACGCTTGATTAAAATAGTTTCCTGATCCCTCCTCATTCTGTTGGTGTCCTCTCTGTGGCAGGACATGAAAAACGGATTGAAAAACAACAGTTGATAGGATTAATAAGAGTTACAGTTCACTTTCACTTAAAATCTAGTACATACTGTCAGATTAGTCCTCACTCACAACAAATTCCCACTCCAGTGGCTTCCTTTCATTTAAAAAAAAAAAGAAAAAAAAGAGTATGTTTGATCTTTTCTTTGTGCATTGGGAGTTCAGGGCCATGCAGCACTTGTGCCTTCAGCACTTGTTAATATTTTCTCAGTAGAATGGATAGAGCAAAAGCAGGTGAGGGGAGGCTTTCAAGTTTTAACCATTCCATCCATGTAACTCATCCTATCCAACACACAGTGCAGTCCCTCCCTTAAAGCACCATTTCTTTACAGCTGTCCCTAGCAAGAGGAACTGACTTACTGTGGGTGCAAAGTAACATAAATGCTTTTTCAATTTTAGGGGATTTCATTCTAAATACAGATAATTAAATCCAAGCATAATGAGAAATTAAAAGCAAGCACTGGTCATACCCTCGACATCTCTGTCCAGGAAAGATCATCATCATAGACAGTGAGCTTAACCCTGAAAACCAATTTTTCTATTTAGCTCTCTTCCAATTACCGGTATAAACTCTTGCCTCCAGAATAAAAGCTTGGCAAGTTTTTTGATAGAAAACCTACATGCTTTCAGAATGCACTGGCTTTCCTACACCTGAAACAGAACAAAAATAGCTGCTCAGTCATCCGCTCTACCATCATTTCACAATGCCTTTCTCCCTCTTTTCCATAAAGTCACATTTGTGTCTATCAGATTTTCTGTAACCACTGTTAAGAATAAGCATCTCATTACTACAAAAGTATTTTATAATCTAAGGTAACATGGTTCAAATCACTTGATACTTGCTGGCTTACAGCAAGGGGACAGGTAAATGGACTAAGCTTTAAACAGGTTACAGCTGAATTGAAAAAAATCAAAACCCAAACATGGCAGCACCTCTAGCAGAACAGCTCCACCTACACAGGTGGTACTAGGCTATCACACTGTTTTTTGATTGTCTTTGTTACTGCAGGATAAGCTTCTTTATGCCTGGAAGACAGTATCAGAAATAGATCGTAACAAACTCTGACATGACTGCCAAGAGTGGACATTCCAAAATACCTGAACTCACACTCAAAGCAGGCTTTCAATCAAGTCCCATATAAAGGAACACCTGGGTGCTTTTGTAATTTCTTCTGTTTTGCATGGTTACAAGATATATCTTCAGCCTGACCTGTGAGATACTAAGCTCTACAGGTCTAGTAGCAGAAGAAACAGGAGTTCCACAGCTAAAGAACAGACTACACTAGACTGGAATAATTTCCGTCAGAAGGGACCTGCAACTGTCACTAGTCAATTCAGGGCTGATCAAAAGTTAAAGTATATTGTAAGGGCACTGTCCAAATGCCTCTTAAACACCCTCAGGCTTGGAGCGTCAACCACTACTTCAGGAAGCCTGTTCCTGTGTTTGATCACCTTCTTTGTACAGATATGCTTCCTAATGACCAGTCTAAACCTTCTCTGGTGCAGCTCTGAGACATTCCCATGTGTCCTGTCACTGGATTCCGGAGAGAAGGGATCAGCACCACCCTCTCCACTTCCCTTCCCCAGGAAGCTGTAGAGGAATGAGGTCACCCCTCAGCCTCCTTCTCTCCAAGGAGGGACAAGCACAAAGTTCTCAATCACTCCTCACAGGACATGCCTTCCAGCCCTTTTCACCACATTTTGTTTGCTGTTCTGGATGCATTCAAGGACCTTCACATCCGTGTTAAATCGTGGGGCCCAGAACTGCACACAGTGCTCAAGGTGAGGCCACACCAATGCTGAATACAGCAGGATAATAAACTCTTCTGAGCGGCTGGTGATGCTCTTTGATGGGCTCCTGGGTGCAGCTCTGTCTCTTAGGACCAACCCAGATGAGAACCATATCACAACTAACTTCAAAAAATGTACCCACTGACAAAGGTGGGCATTTTGTTATATAAGTTATATTTCGAAATGCCAGCTGGGCCGCAATCAAAAATAAACAAAATTAAAATGCAAAAAAAAAAAAAAATCCACATTCCTATTGCAGGTTAGTGTGAAAATGTGGTCTAAAATTGAAGTAGTCTTTTATGTATTGCCCATCACACACCAATACCTCAAAGGAATTTATACATGCTTTTGTCCATAGTGTAGTAACAAAAAACCCTCATGCAACTGTTAGAGAAATTAACTCTGTAAAAAGTCTTAATTGTCATTATAAATTCGCTAGTTACTTGATAAACAATAAATTTCTATGATGATTCTGCAATTCTGTACACATTTAGAACTGCTATGCTTCTGTAACAATATAACACTTGACAAATACTGTACACCATTAGATTTCAAAACATCATACTGTAAACAGAAGGCTTTAAACTTAGAGCTTACAAAGCTGCTTCATACCTCCAGTATGTGGTATATGCTCATTTTCATCCATCTAAAAATACCACATTTGTAAAAATCTAATCTCTGGAAGCATGACTATTTGGGTTTAAAATAGTCAGTTCGCTGATGGATTTATAAGTTTATCTGCATTTCACAATTACACTCAAAAGCATATTTTAAAAAGAGTGAGTTTGTGCCCCTTCTGCAAATAGGCATTTGAATTAAGTTCATACCAGACTGCTGCCCACATAATGAATAAATATGTTGTTCTGTAAGCAGCAGAACTAAAGGAATCTGGGTTTTTACACTTTCATACACCATGTCTGCTGAAGAGCCTCACAAACTCCTGCTATCACCCAGACGATCACGGCACGTCCTGCCCGGCCAGTCAGGGCACACATACCCGACTGGGAAGTTGGTTGCTGCCCCGTGGAATGAACCAGGAGGGGCACTCTTCCCATTTTGTGAGGGAGTGGAATGACTTTTGTCTCCTTCACCCCCAGCCACAGCGGCTAATTCTTACAAGACCTGTAGGAATTCCCTATCTTTGAGCACATTAACATTGTCAAATGTGGTTGATGTTATTTAACAGAGCCAAGTGTTCTATTGTGGGAGGGATGGACAGACAGACAACGCCAAATTGCACAGTAGGAAAAGGCTCTTCACCTTGGTGGCTGGGCACTGGAACTGGCTCCCCGAGGGAGATGGTCACAGCAGTAAGCCTGACACAGGAGGCATCTGCCCAACACTCTTAGTCCTATGGTTTAGTTTTAGGTAGTCCTGTGAGGAGCAGAGAATTAGACCTGTTGATCCTTATGGGCTCCTTCCAACCTGAGATATTCTATGATTTTATGAATGCAAACCACAGATTTTCTTTCTTAGGAAAACCTCAACAAGGCTTAGACAAATGACGCACACCAACTCAAGATCCCCAAGCTCGTTTGTGCTGCCCAAGGAAACTTTCTGGACTGACCTACCATTTAGTTATCACCACACAAACTCTGGCTTCTGCAGGCAAGTGCTGAAATCAGACAGAAGTCACTCCAGCTGTAGCTGTCAATGCATCCAGGGTACACAAATGGATTATTTCAGTTTCTTTTTCCTCTCAACCTTTTCATACTCTTAAATTCAGGCAGTGCAGTGAAATGGCTACGCTTGGCAGCAGAGTAAAACACCTGAGTAACACAACACTTCACCACAGCCAGTCAAGTCACTCCACAAGGAAAAAGCATGGTGCTTCACACGCACTTCCTAGTTACAGAAGTCCATAGTAGTAGTCCACTCTAAACAGTTCTACTTTTAATGTATAATTGCATTTTTAATTTTAAAGGCAGTAATACTGAGATTTTAATCAATTCTTAAAAAGGATGAATCCATAAAAATATCAGCTATCTGAACTGAATTGTGCTGGTGACTAATATGCCTGTTCCTCGATCTATGACAACTTTGAAGTTACAAAAATACACAGGAAATGAAGCTCCGGACAATGATATTTAGCCGTCTTGAAATTTCCTTTATGTTCTGCCAACTTCAACTCTGATTTGGACTAGAATGATAACTAGTAAACAATAATCTGGCATGCACTCATTAGCAGAAAAACAAACAATGTATTTTTAAAAGTACAATATACCAGATAAATTTCCATTTCACAGTAGCAGTCTTCAGCTTCCAGTCCAATGTACTGTCTTTATTTTGTTGCTGATTGTGCAAATGGCAAAAAAATACTCTATTACGCATTAGGCTTTTAGCTCTAAGGCCTTTCATTTAGCTATTGCTACTTCTTTCTGTCTTCACCCCCATTTTGAGAGATACCATTAATGTGAAAACTGCTTAATTTCAAATAAGTGGGATAGAATAGTTTCACAGGTTAAATCAGTTGTAATTCTTATGTTTGCTTTTACAGATTTGAAAATTATTTACAAAAATGTTTTTCAACTGGAAGACTAATAGTGTATCTCTAAATACATGCATGTATTAAAGAATGAGCAAAGTATGACTGTTTTAAAGCTTACTGACCCTTTAGGTTCTAATTAATAGTATCTTTGTTATTTTAGGAGCCTCATGGGTATTTAGAGGGCTAAACTGCCGTAAAACCAAGGGACATAAATGAAACCTATTAAGGTCATCTTAGTCAATAAAAACTAATTGCATCAAACAATAGCTGGAGCCGACAGACAGCCCTTGCCAGTGTGCAGGAGACCAAGAGGAGGAGGAGGACACATCCTGCAGCCCCTACCACCCTTGCTGCCCCATCCTGTTGCAGTTACTCTCCTCCCTGGCTTCCCAGAACATCTCCTGACAGATGTGTTTTGCCACAGAAAATACCCGTGGCAGAGTTTTCTTTCTCATATTCTCCAGGGAGAGGCACGGTGGCTCCATCAGACATATTACACTGTCCCAGAGGATGCTTTGCCCTGGTCAGGGGAGACTTTGTGAGCAGCATCACACACCGAAGCTGGCCATGGCACTGAGCAGTGACCTGAGATGCCCAGCACTGTGGGCCCTGCCAGGGCAGGATGCTGGGCAATGGGGACATGGGGCACACACAGACCCACAGCCTGACATCAGAGCAGCTCTGGAACACATGGCAAAACATGCATTTCAACAGTATGAACATCCACGTTGTTTTTCAAATTGCCTGGGTAGATGAAGCTCAGTGCCTACCTTAGGTAGAAAGCCTTTGAAAACTCCTGCGTTTAATGCAAAAGGAAAAAAGCACCCCAAGAATTTATAAGCCACTCAAACTCTGACTGTACACTGCCTGGGAACTCCATGAGTTCCCTTTTTCCTACATCATGAAGCAGATTGCATATTTACAACAGTTTCCTTCATCTGACTGCAGCTTCAGCTGTGATCCCCACACCTGTATTTTCATTCTGCCCTTTGAATACCACTGTAATTTATTCAGTTCCTTTGGTGACAGGCCTCCTTCACCTCAGAAGGGAGCATTAACTTTTCTAAGGACTACAACATGAGGAAGTAAACCATGACTAGACAGTGTTTGGAATACACACTTTTTGCTTTTAGTTGCAGAATGAGTCTGCATTGCTGGTGGATATAAAATTCAGACAGGAGATATGGAGATAACTTGAAAGAAACTTTCAAAGCACAATTCTACATAGGTATGCCTCATAAGCAGTTATCAGAGTTGCTAACTTTCTCATTACTAAATTCTGTGTTACTTACATAGAAGCCTCACAGACTTGTTCTTCCTTAGGAGCAATGAGGGCAGCAAGTATTCCTCCACCCAGCCTTCGTTAAGAAGGAACTGGAGGTACACAAAGATTAAACACGAACCACAAAGATGCACCAGAATGCCCAGCAAATAGGTGTTCACTGCCCACTGAAAGCTCTTAGTTAAAAAGTATGATGGACTTTAAAACACTTTTACTCCACACAGGAAATTCTTAGAAATTATAAACTAGTAATTAAGGTCAAGTCCTAAACATGCACACAAGTGCTGCTATTTACTCCTGTGAAATTATTGTGTATGCAATTAAGCACAGACATAAATATTGAATAGCCACAGCCATATCCTATATGAAGCAAATGTCTGACCTACAATAAAGACAGATATTTAACAGAAATATTAAGTACATAAATACATTTGTAAGAATTCGCCCTTTTTGGGCTTTTTTTTTTAGTCAAACTCTTAACAACTCAATTCAAACATATTCACAGAACCATAAAATGGTTTGGGTTGGAAGGCACCTTAAAGATCATCCAGTTCCAAATTCCTTCCACTAGCCCAGGCTGCCCAGAGCCCCATCCAACCTGGCCTTGAACACTTCATCAAAAGGCAGCTAACAGCACCTTGGGTTTAATGTTTAAGAACTGAAATTCTAAATATAAAGGCAGAAATGGCTTTATTAAGTTAACTTCTACACTGAAGTAAGTTCAAGGAGGGAAAGGACACATTTGTAACTGACCAAAACACAGCTCCTTTTTAGATCAGTGCTAAGCTATACAGTACTGGCAATCATAAAACAGCCAAAATAATCTGCAGACTACTACAGAAACAACTGGAATAAAGGTATAAATGCCTATGTCAGGAAGCCTGATGGACATCATGAAAATTTTGGCCTAATTTTGATCTTGTATCATCTGGCATAATCAGCTTCTTATATAAATACTCTTTTTATTACCAGCATTTTAATTAAAATGCTTGTAATTATAATGACAAAATCACAGTTTTTTAAAATAAGAAAACTCTATTTACTGAAAAATTAAATACATCTTTCAGCAGCCAAAAAAATATTATTTAAAATTGCATTGCTTAAGAAAAGTGAGGCGATTCTTTGATTTAGAAGACTTGAAAACACTAATATGTCATTTCCCTTCTCCCCAAACATACACCTAAGTGTACCAGAAGAACCACAAATAGCAACTGTTCCTATGAGAATGTTTCTCATGAAAAGTTCACTTTACCTCCCACACACATCAACTTGACAATTGAGAATCAATTCAAAATGTAAGCACCTATGTCCTAAGGCAACCCTCAGTGCTCAGTTAACAAGTCTGTCACCTGCTTAATTTTGATTTGGTGAGGGATGTTGGGGGTTGGCTTTTTGTTTTTTGTTCTGTTCTGGTTTACTTTCATGGCATTTTTTTACAGATTCATCAGGACAACAATTTGTAGCAATTTATAACACTTGCAGAGCCAATTTCCTCTTTCAGAAAGGCCAATTCTCAGTTAAAGGCTGAAAACTAATGCTGTGTAAATGCTTACCTTCAGAGGGATCACAACCTCTTTAAGCTACTGTTCTGCCACCAGCTCCAACAAGACCTACCACTGATGAGAACCTGGGAGAGGATCAAATCTGGGGGAAAGCTGGCATGAGTGCCTCTCTCAAATAAAACCGCACCATAACAGCCATGTTGTTTGGTTCTGTCTCTCTCTCTCATTCCCTCCCCCCAAAAGGAACAAAAAATCTAGTAAGCTAAGCAAGACCTGAAGGATCAAAACCCAATTTATTTCTCAGCAGTGTGATGTGGTGCACATGAACACCTCACCAAACACCACTTTTCACAGGAAGCAGGCTAGCCAAGAATAAGCTTTGAAACTATCAGGTTCAAAAACTGTGAAACCCATGGAGAGCGAAACCTTTTTGAAACAACAATTGCAAAAGACCAACAAAAATCTGCCAGCTAGGTGAGGGTTCCTCCTGCAAGGACCAGCTCATGCTCTTTTTCTCTAGGTTATTACTGTTTACTTATCAAAGGTCTCTTGAAACAATAGCTTATTACAAAGTGTCTATATTTTCAGATATTCTGGGAAAGTAGGATTTCTCCATATTTGAATACAAACCCACAAAGATACACAATTAGATACCATACAACTACACAAAATGCAGTTATTACTCACTGATTGTCTGGGGTTGAAGAAACAAATTAAGCACTAAACCGGTCTCTTTCCATCACAAACTGCATGTCCCTGTGGCACTGTTTGCTGGGGTGTCTTACTGCATCAGCCAGACTCATAATTAAGATTTGTAAGAAAGTTTGTGAATCAAAAAGGTAAGTACTAAATAATAATTCTAAAGAAAGCTATAAAGTAGCATCTATACTGTTGAACAATTAACCCAACTGTTTAGCTAGGTCAACAACGCAAATTTGTTATATTGATTTTGGCTGTCAAAGACTTGTTACTAGCAAAAAAAATTATGATAATCAAAACTTTCAATGTATGTCTGAATTTTCATTTCATAATTTCTGTAGCTTGAAATTAGTTGTCAATATTTAAACAGTCTACAGCATGCTTCATACAGGCTGACACTCTCAACCTAAATAAAAAGAGAAAAAAAATGAGAAGTCCAAGCTACTATCTTACAGATCGTAAATTTCTCTGCAGACAGGAACAGTAAATCCCAGTTTGTTCATCTCATCAAATTTCTTTTAATAAATACCTTTCACTAAGTTCTCAACCGGCTTGATGATATTTCTAAGATACAGAGCAGAGAAGACACAAGAAGAAACCTCCAAGCCAGTGCAATTTGCATGTAATTCTTATATAGTATGCTTCATCATTTGACACTACTAATTTCTAGATATTTATACACATAATTAATATGCAAATCTGTCTAATTTTAAGAAGCATTTGAGTTGTTTTTTTTTTTTTTTCATTAGGTCATTATACCTCCTATTCTTGTTTCTTTAGTGTTTCTGTTTGTTTAAAGAAGAAGATGATTCCCAGTTCCTACTATTTCAACCACAAAACAAGTTTTCATGTTTTTTCAGTCAGGAAATATATGTAATAAATAGTAAACCAAATCACTTCTACAATAATAGTACATCTTCCCACTACATCAAATGTCACATTAAATAAAACTAAGCACACATGGCAAGCAAACTTGTTGCCAGTTTACAAGAGAGACCCTCTAACCTCAATACAAACCATACACCACCTGGACTGACACCCCTATACTAAATGTGAGAAGCTGCTGCTGAGGATCAGGGCCAAATTTTGCCCTTTCAAAAAACATACACAGATGGGGAAAAAACCCACCCATCTATATACAGACTTGTAGTAGTCACTTGGTAGGATCTTTTTCTTTAAAATATTTTTTAAAATACCACTTTATTTAACTGGGGGAAAAAAGAGGGAGGTGACTTTCTGTTGTCAGAATGCCATAATGAATGCGTTTCTGTATTAAGGCTAATTATTTATCCAGGCACTAAGCAGCCATCAATTCCTCTGATTTCAACTGGGCTGTACCTACCTAAGGCTTCTGAAAAACAAGCCACTTACTCAGCTATCTATATTCAAAAATGTTGGCTTCTAAAGCACCCAGCTAGTACACGCTAGAGACACAAATTATTAACAACATAATCAGCATGAGCCATAGCCAGTATACAAACAATCTTGAGTGTCTGTCATAAAAGCACAGAAATAATGAGGTGCAGGTAATGTGCGTGTTTACTTCCATTTAGGTTAAACTCAACAGTCTGATCTCGCCTGACAGCAACCCCAAACAACCTCCGGATTTAGATCCAGGTCACTACAGGATGAGAGCAGTATATTTTTCCTAAAAATGTAGTCAGGAGAGATATTACCATGTGTATCCAAGTAGCTGGTGTTCTAGCTGAAGAAGCCGGCAGCTTTCCCAAAAGCAGTTTAATGCCTCTAAACGCAGATCAGATGCAGTCACAGCTACACAAGAAACTTTTAAGTAATTAGCTGCCCTGGTAAAAAACCCCAACTGTATAGTCTGCATTACCTTTTGCACACTGTATGTGCTAGGATGGTCTTAAGACTGAAGGTAACAGCTGTTGTCTCAGTGGGACTGTCTTTTTTTGTGCATGTCATAATTATATGTTAATATTTCTGGAGGGCAGTACATTTCATTCAGAAAGAAGAAACAAGAAGAATTTGAGCCATGTCAAGTCCTAGTGACAAAGCAAGTTGCTGGAGTGACAAAGTGGCATTACTGCACCACTTGGGATAAACCAATAATGGCACGTATAGCATACAGCTTTAAGAAACCCAAGAAAGCAAGCTTCAGGGAAGGAAATTGCATGCATACAAATATTGATAATAAATAATAATAAACAGAAGGTCTGTTCATTACATTATGCAGAACCTGGAAGAAATCATTATTCATCTGCCTGCCTGTTTAATCTGTATTTTAGTGCAGGCTGCAGGAAATAATTTCCAATACTGACAACAACAACAAAAAAAAAAAAGACATGCAGGTGAATAGCTTTGTGTATCTGATTTCATCAAAAGTCTGAAACTTGAGTACTAGAAACCAGAATGATCAAATGAAAGACTACAAAACAGATTAAACCCATCACAAAGCAAATGGGGAAAAAAAAGAAAGCATGTATACACACGCATTACACGGAAATTACAAAGAGGGACTCATCATAAGCTTCTTGAGCCAAAGGTTATGCTGGAAACAGAAAATCTAGTTAGCAAAAATATTTTGATTATGCAACTTTCCCTTTGGAATAAACTAGAAGAAAGGAGTCAAATTTACTTTGTCCTTTTATAGGCAACTCTTGAAGAAAGTATAGCAATAGCCATAACTTTTAGGATTTCTAAAAACGTCATATTCTAATTAAAAAACGCTGTTAAACTTTTATTCTTATGCACACACACAAAATGGTAAAATACGGTTTATTACATTTCAATCTAAGAGATTAACACGTTGCCATTTATTTTTATTGGCCGTGTGCCCAAATACCCCAGATCTGCAAGACTGATAGTGAAAAGGAAAATATTTCTGGCCTCAAAGAGAGCAGATCTATGGTTGCCTGGAATGTGTGAACAGCCAGAGCCTGTTCTATTTTCCGCCCCTCACTCACCATACGCACCCCCTCTACCTCACCCCTCTTAAGCTAGCGAGCAGTGCTGCTCTCAAGCAGAGGAGAGGACAGCAGTGTAGCAACATCAAATAACAAAGGTCTTTATGTTTTAAAATACAAGAATTTGGATTTACTGAAATGCAGTGTTGCCATATAAATAGACTGTAAAAACAAAACCACTAGTGCATAAGACTCCCTCCCCCCCCAAAAAAAAGAAGAAAAATCAGTTGAGCAGGCTTCCTATGTGACAGACCTGATAAGCACAAACTAAGGAATCCAAATGTTTCTCTACAGATTATTCTTTGTGCAATTAAAGATCAGCCAGATCTGTGTTCCACCAGAGAAAATACTCTTCACAGCTCCATGTAAGAGAATAGGGATTTTCATAAATATCTACACAATATAACAAAACTGATGCCAAAATTTAGTGTTGGTTTAAAGTACCTTCTGTGAAAACAAGGATTATTACTTGCATAATGATATTTACACCCACAAAGCAGTAAGTCATAAAAATAGATATCATCACATCCTTAAGAAGTTTACAATACAATTAGACATGGGTTTTTTTAACTCTTTAAACTTGCGGACTAATAAAGATACCTTGTACAGTGAATTTGAATTGAATGACAGTAGACTTCCTTTCTTTAAATTTGTGGGCCAATAAAGATATCTCATACAGTGAATTTGAACTGAATGACAACAGACTTGCTTTTTTTTTTTTAACCGCACAGCTGTCTATAAAAACAGCCCTGTGTCCCCCAGCAGCTTGCAAGGCATGGTTTGAAACTACAGAATTAGAGAACTGATAAATACTACTGTTATTATTTACCTAGTAGCTTTAGTCTTCAAAACCAACTCAAATGAAAATGTACCAAAAAAAAAAAAATCACACAATTAAAACAGCTGAGCAAATGGCTGTATATGATGAGAAGCTCATAAAACCCGAGAGAATAAAAAGGGAAAACTTGCAGGGAAAAAATAAACACATAGTAGTACAGAGTCAAACACTGAAAGGCAGTTTCATAATGTTGTTTACAAGTAACAGGTCACACTGCTCTTCTACTTCTCCTATTAATTTTACCGGTTTTATGAAGGCATTTGGCTAACATTCAAAAGAACACATCCATAGACTAATGAGGGTAAAATGCTGGCTCAAAGGAGACACAAGCAAAGGGTCTGTCAGTAGACTATTTGCAAACAGTTAAAATCAATAATAAATTCAACCTAACCAAATGCAACGCATACAAATAGACATTAAAACACTGAGGCAACTGGCAAATACATAAATGATGTTTCAGGCCACAGGGCATACTTTTTCACATACTCCAGCAGGGTGGCAAGATAGTCAGTCCACTTGAGACATCAGAAAAATAACCATATGTATTTCCAGAGACAAAAATAATAATTAAGACAATGTTAATAGCATAAATAGTTACATATTTATTTAAGGCAACTATTCATAGGCTGCTTGAGTCATCAAATGAAAAAAAGTTTGAAAATTTATTTTTAAGGTTAGAAAAATAAATGTAATGATCCTACTGTGTAATTTTCCTTATCTCCTGCAGACAAACAGAGCAAGCACCCCAGAGAAACACAGTAAATTAAAACAAAATACATACACAACATCACTGATACACACACATATCCATTCTAGGGGGGGTTTTTTGCATTTAGGAGAAGTGAATTTTTTTTTTTTTT
>VXBX01008134.1:32040-42141 GCA_013400415.1 Scytalopus superciliaris | reverse complement strand
TTTTTTTTTTTTTCTGGCCAGCATCTCACATGAAGAATGAAGTGTTACACATTCTGCCTTCCAACAGAGCCTCCCTGGTGGCTCCAAGGCAGCTGCAGGATCCCTACCCCCAGAAGGCTTTGCTCAGCTGGCATTAGCCAGTTGGCTGAGGAAGGCTTGGCACTGCTGTCTGTACAGAACAAGGAGAGCCAGGCTGCTGAGATCCGTGGCAGAACAGGCCAGAGGGAGCACAGCTCCAGCCTGCGGCCAGCATAGGGCACGGTGGGCGTACCTGGCTGGGGACACCTGTCGTGACAGAGGGCATGGCGTTTGTAACCCTTACACAAAGGGCAATCATCAGGTGCCAGATCCGAGGTGTTGGGCTTCTTATATGGCGGGTCACAGCTGGCAGAACAATTTTGAGACTGCCTATGATCTAGACAGGCAATACTGAGAC
This sequence comes from Scytalopus superciliaris, assembly GCA_013400415.1. NCBI lineage: Eukaryota > Metazoa > Chordata > Aves > Passeriformes > Rhinocryptidae > Scytalopus > Scytalopus superciliaris. Next base: position 41,705 of record VXBX01008134.1, on the reverse strand, counting down.
CATCTTGCCACTGCTTGCCAGTCACTTTATGTGTGGCTGCTGCAAGAGTTGGTTAGACCTTTTAACATGGCCTTGCCTGAAAAAGGTCAAGGGTTCCAACCATCCACCTAAGCTGGTCACTTTTCAACATATGTGTTTGCAACCTCAAAATTGCTAAGCCTTACACTTCATACTGCAAAATATCAAGCCTAGTAAATTTCAACATAGCCAACCGTGCTCCTGCACATTGTAAAGAATCCAGGCTCGCAATATCAACTTCATGTTTCTCAGCTACACAAACTTCCAAGAACATTGTGAGGCTTCACCTAAGAATGGTGTTCAAAAATAGACTGCAGAAGTTATGCCATCCAAAATAGACTACTTATGTGGGGAAAGGAGAGGGACACCACAACCTCAGCTTCATGACAAGAACACTGGCTGTCAGGACTAAAGCTACAAGCACAGCATCCATTGCTTTAAAAATGGCTCAGAAATGTTTACTTAACCAGTCAAGAATCTGTGCTGCCATCATATAAGACCTGATCCTAGAAGTCTCTCACACAAGCCAAATACATTTTTGCAACATCAGGCCATAGCTGTAACAGGATTTGCCGAATGTTCAGAACACATCAACTCCATCCTTGCTGGAGCTACCTGGGTATCGTCAGAAAGAAAAACTACAGAGCACAGAAAATATCCTTTAAAATGAAACCTTAAACTTCACTGGAAACCTCAATAGGTTTTTTTTTACTGAGGAGGGTGGAGGTAATCATAATTAAAAAAAAAAAAGTTTAAAAGTAATTACAAAAAAGGTTGGAAAAAAAGAACAAAGGCTTGGGCAATCTAATATCCCAAACCCAACTGTTAGTTAGAAAACTAGCTTACAGATTAATAGAAGATTAAAAAATTAAAGCAATTGTTACTTCTAATTCTAAACTGAACACTGAAAGAGAGATAATTTTTTTTATAATTTTCTTTTGATACCTTGTTATCCTAACTGATAAACTGATGGAAAATGGGATTATACTCTAGTAAGTAAAACGTTACATTCACATGTTTTAATAAGGTAGCAACAAAATAAATTAACAATGTGTTTTGATCCTTAAAATTCTTCAAAAGCAGCCATTAATAAAATTTTCATAGTAATCCTGTAGGATGGTAGGCAGATAACATTCCAGTATAAGTCAAATGCAAATGATATACCCAGCTGTGGAAAGGAGTGCCCTATCAACTGCCTTGTAAAGATATTAAGGAACAGATTTTTTTTTTGTTTTTCATAGATATATATTCAAATTTAATAAATTAAAAAAAAAGGCAAAACTGTGTACTTCAAAATCTCATGGCAAAATGAATACAGGAGCAAACAACTATAAAATCATCCACTGCAATTATCTGAATACTTTTTAAATAGGTACAGGATACATGATATTACTGTTAGTAACAGGAAGTTAAATTTCTTTCTTTCACACTGGATTCCATGTACATAAACACCTGCTATGCACAACAAACCTTATCTACAAACCCATCAGGCAGTGCATATGATCTAATTGACAATGTATAATTGCATTTAACATGTTGCCATTAGAGAATACAGAACCCTTCCACATTTCAAGTGGTTTTTAAACTGAAAATATATGCTGTTGGTGACATGGTAGATACCATGAAAAATTTATTGTTTAGCCTAAGTAAAATTTACAATAAAAACTTTAATCCACAGTGAGGCTCATATGCATACAAATATGTAAAACCAGACACGCAAAAAAGCCGTATCTGTAACCACAAAATAATGTATTATAAAGTACCCAAATACCATATACACTACCCTCATTAACACTGAAGAAATGCACAGGAGTAAGACTTTCAAAGACATGTCATCTTAGCCAAGGAAAAAAAGAAATTAAAAAAATACAGTTCAGAAAATTTATTAAAAAATTTCTTTGGCTACTTGATGGTCAGCAGGGTAAAAATAGAGGAGCCTGGCTTTTCATGTGGCCTGCTCCCACTCCTCTTCCTCCTCCTTGCAGACTGCCCATGAGGGCTTAAGCCACATTCTATGTTTTACCTAACCTCTACTCAGCACTACCAGACTATGTAGTAAAGCCATGATGGTGGTCTCCCAGAAAGCTTGGTTTCATTCACCAGCAGTGATGGAAATCATCATGCTAATGCTTTAGCAAATTCGAGCTGCATGTAATAAATAGGTTCTTTCCTTCCACTCTAATACTGTGTTTAGGGCCACCCTTTCAGCTTGCCTTGTAGCTTTCTTCCAAGAACATAAAATCCTGCGAGAATAAAGCTGGATGAATTTTTATGATACACTGTCATGCACTAATTTTAAACTAACTGGCTCATTTAAATTAACTGCTTATGTAAGATACGTATTGATACTAGCAAAAGTATCAGAGCTGTGTGTTTGGGTTTTTTAATACAGAACCAGATTCCTCCAAACACAAACAAGTATTGTTATTGAGTTACAACACCAACAACCCAAACAAGCCCAGTAATAGTCAAAATGAAAATAAAGAAACCTTGAATAGTTTTCACAGAATGACATAAAATCTGCCTGGTGAACACCATGCAATGTTATTAAAAATGTACTTGCTTCTGCTCCTTACTTTAATTTTTTGAGAACTGATACAAGAAGATGTTTTCCTCATCAGAACAATCCTCAGGCCTGCCTTTTATCTGTGCCTTTCAGATTACAGTATTTTAGTTTAAAAGTAAAAAATTGAAAACGTAAACTATATTATAAACTACATAAAACTGCAGAAGCTCTTACGTTAAAAAGGGACAAAACTAAAGCCAAAAAGGTAAAAAAAAAAAAACAAAAACAAAACCTCAAACAGCAAAGTTAAGCTACAATTCAATCCATATAATTAGCAGCATTACCAATACCTTTTGAAAAATTTAGAAAATATTTGGTGTGTGTCAATCAATTCTGTAACCCAAATCCTAGAGGTCTAACTCATGTGTGCATGTAAACAGGCATGAAAAGGGTTAAGTTTGTTTTGTGACTGTAAAAAGCAACAGACAGATATCCTTGGAAACTAATCCCCACAATATGAACAGGCACTGCCTGCGCTTGGATTCCCTATCCTAACCCATCATCAAAACTCGACCCTAACTGTGGAGAACACGATGATGGAGGTAATTTTGCCTTAGTCTCTCTGTCAAGATCGGGGTTTAAATTTTTCCTCTAAGAGCAATGAAAAACTGAAGCAAATGAGAAAAACAAAAAAAAAAAAAAAAAAGGGAAAACCTGGAGATACAATTTTGAAGTTTGACTGCATCTCTTGATCTCATACAGTAGCCCAGTTGTCACCTCCTGGGCTCACCATGCTCAGACAGATGTATAAGCACAGTATGCACTTCTGACCTTGCCACGTTTCAACAAGCACATAATTAAAGGGTGCTGCACCTCTCTCTTCTCCCAAAACCTGACATCCAGCCTGGCCGAGTCCTACAGTCATTATATTGGCTCTACACCACCTCAGGTGCTGCTAACTGGAGTTTGAAATCTGAGCACAGCTTACTTCAGGGTGCAAGAACCTAGCCACTGCACTCCAGCACCACTCTCCAACCTCAGGGAGACTCCTTTTTTCTCCAAAACTACTTTTTGGACTACCTTCAGGTTATCCATGTACGTCTGTATGTGCACATGAACACACATACGACAACTAGTGTAGTTCATTTTAAACAATTAATATTTGTGAAACTGCCCCCTGTTCTACAATCCCAGCTGAGACTATGTGCTAACGGAAGTCTTAATACTAGGAAGTCTCTGGATATGCACATATCCACTGCCAGGAGCAACCAGACTAAGCCCACTGGTATAGTGAACATGCAACTTGTAGCTGCTAAATGACACTAAAACCATTGTGTGGTTGTAACAGTTCCTAATTCTGTTCCCAACTTGCATTAATCTGCAAAACAAAAATCCTTATTTTTACTACATAAAAAATCTCATGTATTCATTAACTGCACATTGTGAAGGTCAATTCTTTTGGAAAAACGTCTTTCCAATTCTTCTGCTGTAGGCTACAGGGTTGTGTTCAAATTGACGCAAACTCATCAGTGGACACTTCAAAGTATGAAACACAACAGCTGGATACATGTTACTCATAACACTGCAACAGTTCCCTTTCAGTGGTGCCTCTACAACATGATTATTCAGTTCAGAAATACAAACCATAAAGAGTTGACTTCACTCTTGAAAAAAAGAGTATTCTGCAAAGTCTCCATTCAATGGTAAAGAATTAATGAAGCAGCTGACAGTGCTATACAGCAAAATATAGCAGAAGTCAAAGTTGGATATCCCGTGCAGTTTGCAGCCTTCAAAAAGGAGCACAACAAATGTATTATTCTTCAGAATGACAAAGAGAATCTACCAAAGTAAAATCTTCTTTGTTTTCTTGAAATAATGACAAAGGCTATTTTACAAGTATTTTTAACGCTGATGGGAAAACGTTGCTTTTTTGCTCTATCAATAATTTATTGCAAGTATGAAAAGTTGTGTTTCAATAGGAAAAAATATAAAATCACATCTGATGTTACATCTTTTCACCCAATAAAATTATGATTTTATATAACAAAATGCATCCTAAAGCCACTACATAGTAGCAAGAGGTTAAACTGTAACTAAGAATTAGCAGCTTAAATGAAATTTAGGTCAGTAAATGCAGTCACATTTTGAATGGCAGTGGAGTGATATACAGCACACCCGTTACATCCTAATGGAGAACACTGCTCTTTAAAAAGCCTTCTTCCACCTTCCAACAGCAAAGGGTCAATAAAACTAACCACTTAATTAGACAAAAGTATTTTGATGAGCATATATATATACAATTATTAGACATTAAAAGTACTACTCATCTGCTCAGAAATAGGCCACAAGTCATGTCATCTAAGCACCAAGGCACTGCTTCTTCCCATGTGTTCAGTGTGCTGTGTTAACTTCTCACAGCAAATGAGTAACATTCAACACGCAAGCCAAACTGTAGTTATGCAATGCACTTGACTAAAATATTAAAATAACTGTTTCTTCATACTACAATACTATTGTCATGATTCTGAACTGCATGAATACCACAGGGTTCTTGGCATAAATTTTTGTTGTAACTTCACATAAATTACGACTCTTTACATGCACTGCAGTTTAAATAGGACAAGCAGACTCGTATTAATTGTCCATCTACAAATAGAGAAGATCAAGAAACGGGGTTAAACATCGTGATGCCCCTTTTTTTGCACTATAAAGATGGAAGCCATACCATAAGATGATCCCAACCTCAAGCCTCTTTTCCTGCTGCAATCATGCTCATAACCCAGAGCAAAGAAAGGGACTGATGGCTGGGGCCCAAAGAGTTGATAAGAGACAATATATTCTTCTCTTGTCAAACAACAAATGAAGAAATACAATACCTGTTGCTACAGTCCCATATTTTTAGTATCACTTAAAGTAAATACAAACATGCACCGGAAAAGCGGTGCAAGAAAAGTGGCGCGAAAGGCCTGTGCACCTTTACCTTCAAAAACTGTCATGTACCCATTATGGAGTTAAACTTCCCTCCAGTTACGCTAGTACAAGCAATTTTATATTTCTATGGAGTTACTAAACATTAGTAACTATAATTTAAAGATCTCCATCTAGAATAAAATCCCTACACAAGAAGAAAACTACGACCTTTTCTTATTGAACACGCTTCTTTGATTGCTCAGAGCTTTTACACAGCCCTAACTTTGGGGGGCTACTTGTGATTGTAAAACAAAATACCCTCAGTCATCCTTAAATGAAATTCCACTCTATTAATGACCAGAGAGCAACAAAGAAAAAAACCCTTTAAAATATTCTCATCTACTGAACAACAACAAAAAAATAACCTAAACCCCATTTTCCACCTTTGGATGTTTGTTTCAGTATCATTAAAATGACAAGATTTTGTACTGACAGGAAGGCTGTTATTCCTACGTAGAGCTGCAGTCCCAATGTTTTTGTTTAATTTCAACCAACTTGTCCAAGTAGGCCATTTGGTAGAAACCTATAAATGGCACCCAGGGGGTCTGGGTTCTTGCTGTAAAGAGGTCAGCTATTTCCTCCTAACTAAAAATAGGCAAGATGGGGGAGGGGAAGCAGGAGTGGAGTTTTAATTTCGCAGCTGAAAAAAGAGTTTACAAAATTACTTCCATCTTGCCTCATTATGAAGATTATGGGGGGAAAAAAAAGTTGTCCCAAGAGTTACAAAACCTGGATCATTTTATAGGCAGGCTGGTGTACATAACCTAAAATAATACTAGGAATTAAAAGAGCAATAGTGAAGAGAATCCAGGATATGGATCACACTATGACGCCCACCCCTCTTTGCACAGAGCAGCCAGATTTACCAGCAACAGTGCTGCCAGGTGTTAATAACTCTCCTCTCCTACCAGCTGAGATCACACCCTGGTCTCAGATCACACCTTGGTCCTGCAGATAAGGCACTACAATCAGCTGCTGTTCCCCTGAGTCACTTTTCTCCACCATTTATCCTCCTGGCTTTTTGTCTCCCTCACTCACTTGTATTATAACCTGTTCAGGGTGAGAACCGTCGCCTACAATATTCCCAAAATGGCCCTGATTTGAACGGGGGCCCCTTGGCACTACTAAAATATAAACAACATCAGTCTAATACAGCAGGAATTCTAACACTGAACTCTTAACAGCAGCAAACGCCAAGAGCTCACGGCACTGAAACACAAATGGACTACCTGTGGCAAAGGCCAGACTAAACCCTGGGACGGGTTTTCCAGCCCAACTCCCGCCATGATGCAAGTTCAACACACTACTCAATCCTAAGTGTATCGCACTGCTGACTTAGCTACTGAGAAACAAGATCCCATCTGCACTGAGGGACATTCTCCTCTACTCTTTCCAACCTCACAGATGATAAGCCCTTAACAGCTGATGTTGCTGTTAGAGGAGAAGTCTCTGTTCAGGAAACTCCTCCAGGAAGCACACCTATTAGACATATCAAGTGGACAAAAGCTCTACTTCTGTCCCCTTTCATCATGAAAAAGGGAAAAAATGAATGACAGGACCAAAATGGCATGAAGTTGAGTCAGGGAGGTTTAGATTGGGTATCAAGCAATGTTTTTTCACCCAGAGGCAGGCTGCGCCCTGGAACAGGCTCCCCAGGTAAGCGGTCACAGCACCAAGCCCAACAGAGTTCGAGAAGCACTTGGACAATGCTCTCAATCACATGGTCTGATTCCTGGGCCTGTCCTGTGCAGCATCAGGAGCTGGACTCAATAATCCTTTCAGGTCTCTTCCAACTCAGCATATTCTACGATTCTATGATAACTGGGCAAACTGGTGAAGCAGAAGCCTGACAATTCCAGGTGCAGACAAGTCCTCCTTCCCTATCAAGGATTTAATCTGTTTTTGCTCCTTCAATACTCTTACTGTGAAGAGCACTTGCAACTGGCTGAAAGAAGAACCAGTAGCATAACTCTCAGCAATGGCATAACAGAGGACATTGAAGTTACTCACTCAAACGAGTGGGGGAAGAGCAGAGGATGTATTCAGCTGACTGAATCTTTAAAGGGTTTATGTCCTAGAAGACCTGGACAGTTGTGTAGTTGCCAGGGTAGACATGTATGTGCAATTTTTAACCCTTCTGCTTCTGAAACACACTTTTACATCTTTTAGGAGAAAAAAAACCACCTTAGACTCATAGAATATCCTGAGTTGGAAGGGCTCCACATGGATCACTGAGTCCAGTTCCTGGCCCTCCACAGGACTATGCCCAAGAGTCACACCATGTGCCTGAGAGTGTTATCCAAACGCTTCTTGAACTCTGGCAGGTTTGGTGCTGTGACCACTTCCTTGGGGATGCTGTCCCAGTGCCCAACCTCCCTCTGGGTGAAGAACCTTTTCCTAACATCCAACCTAAACCTCCCCTGATGCAGCCTCATGCTGTTCCCTTGGGTCCTATCACTGGTCACCACAGAGAAGGGATCAGTGCCTGCCCCTCCTCTCCCCCTAGAGAGGAAGCTGTAGACTTTGATGAGGTCTCCCCTCAGTCTCCTCTAATCTGAACAAGCCAAATTACCTCAGCCACTCTCCATACAGCTTTCCCTCTAGAAACTTCACCATTTGGATGCCCTCTTGTAGCTTTACATTGTTCTTATACCATAGAACCCAAAACTGCACTCAGGACTCAAAGTGAGGCCATCCCAGTGCAGAGCAGAGTGGGACAATCCCCTCCCTCGACCGGCTGGCGATGCTTTGCCTGATACCACCCAGGACATGGTTGGCCCTCCTGGCTGCCAGGGCACTGCTGACTCATATTCAACTTGTCATCAACCAGGACCCCCAAGCCCCTTTCCACAGCACTGCTCTCCACTGTCTCATTTCCCAGTGTCCATACACTGAGGGTTGCCCTATTCCAGGTTGTTGCGTAGCTCACTGAAGGTGTTAAAAACTGAAATGACTACAGCAGCTCTGCTCAAATCTGCACTGTTTTTGCCATTATTACATGCAGCCCAAGAGACGTTTAACGCATTTTTAATGTGATAGCATCCTCCCCCTCTCGCTTTCCTTTTTCCTCCCACCCCCTCTACAAATCTTCTGTGGGAAAGCTTCCCTGTTTTACTATTGCTGTCGTTGAGATGTTGCAATTATTATCTGTAATTGTTTAAGAAAAAAAACCAAAGCCAAAGCACACACTAGGACAAATCCTGTGCTCTTGCCAACAACATCTGCTATCACAGAATGAATATATTCAGTTCAAAACCTGCCCAGTGTCTCTGTACATGACAGAACACTCACTGCAGGACAGGGAGAGGCCTAAACCCAGCATGTGCAGTCATATGGTAAGCAAGCTATATGATGTTCAACCTTACACATGCCACACGAGTAGTCTCGGTTAAAGGACTGCTAATAAATAGGAGTAAGAAAGAAAGATATGGCATTATATTTGTCACAAGTAAAGACTTTGTATTTATTACCTACAATCAGATCTCCCTCTGGCACAACATATTTATTTTCGTTTTATTGGCCTAAAACACCAGTCTTGAAATTTTAATTTTACACTCCATTTTATTTCAAAGCATCACCCCTTTCAACGTAACATTTTAGGTTTCTGCAACAATATGCTGCAGTGTTTTCTTTTTTTGGGGGGGAGGCGGTAGGTGAGCCCCACCGAACAGCCCGCCTCCCCTCCCCCACCGCACACATCCACATCCATATCCACACTCGTGCGTCAGGACAGGAGAAACGCCGTGCGAATCCTCGTGGAGAACAGCGAGAGGCATGTTAAGGCAACACATAAAGGGAAGCCTTTATTCCGTCTAAACGCCGACTTTGAGGAATTAATATGCAAGCCCAACTTTTAGGGTGTGGCTTGGTGCTTCCCCCCCTTGCTGCGCCGCGCAGGATGCCTGCCCCAGAGCCCAACAACATATCATTAAATAGGTCAGGGGTCACTCGCTTCACATCACACCGCACCGATATTCGGACCGCACGGAACCCACGCACCAGCCCCCCCAACCGGGACGGAGCCCGCACCACGGACTGGGGGCCCGGCTGAGCCCGGTGACAGCAGCGGGGACAGTGGGTACCCACCCGGGACAAGGTGCCCACCGGGGCCGGGTGCCCACCGGGGGCCGGGACGTGCAACAGGTCGCCGCCCCCTCGGGGCTGCCCCGCA